>OX424573.1:3801521-3917396 GCA_949152435.1 Gastracanthus pulcherrimus
AACTGATTTGGTATTCTGCTTTTTTCAAAGAAATTAATCGTATAGTAGTCAATGGCATTCAGTTTTATATATTACAGCTTTGAAAAAGATAGAATATTATTTCTTATGATAAGCTTCCATTCGACTATAAAATTTTGTCTAGGATTCAATTGTTTAGAAATTGAAGAAAGTTTATTTCGAGCTATTATCTCAAAATTCAGAAATGGTATACAAGATGAAGTTATTTGGTAACGAATTGTCCCAGCTGTCTCATTATACTTTGTGTCTCAGTACATAGTACCTTTCCGATTGAAAAGTAAAGTATTTTTTTTTATTAATTTCCGAAAATCCTAAGTCTTATAAATATAGTTTATGTTATATAGAAAAACTGACCAAAAGCTTTTGATAAAAACACTAAATTTAACAACTTTTTGTAGCAAAAATATCATACTTAAAATATCTAAAAATTATATTTCTTCAAATATTTTTCAAGAACCAAGTTGGCCAAAAAGTAATAACATTCCTTCTCTACATCTAACAAATTATTATTACAAACTACAAAGCGAAATATCTAAAGTAAAAACCGAGTTACTGTTATTGTTGTACATAATGTTCAGTAAAAATTTCATTCAATTAAATTGCATTTTTCCAAGTTATATAACAAATGAACACTAATATAAAAGAAATTGGTGTAAAAAGCGTTTATTTAGCAGAAAATGGAAAACCGTTTTACCTGCCGAGCTCGTGCCGCCTCACCCTCCCTAAGTCAAGTATATACCACGGCAATCGCAATACCCACTTGCGCGAGGCGCGCTTTTTCATTTTATTCGCTTTTAACTCGCTTCGCGCTGGCTTTTATGCGCATTCAGACCTGCGTTACACGGGCCCGAGGCGAGGGAAATAAAAATGAGCATGCAGATGTGAAAAAAAGTGTTGCTGGAGCGAGTGACGCGCGCGACTGGAAAAAAATGTTGTGCCAGTTTAGATGGCGGAAATTTCCGGAATAAACGTCGTGCGAAATATGGCGATTCTTTGCTCCACGCTTATCCCTAACGTAAATACAACTGATAAACAATTTAATTCGTGTTAAGTGCTCGAATGTAGGTTGACAGCATTTTTTTAATAAAATAGCTATAATCAATGGTTAATTTAATAAAGATACTCTTTAAACAAATTAATGGTAAATAAATTATCTCTTAAAAAAGAATACTGGAAATAATTTCATAAAATAAAAAAAAAATATATTGTTCTTTTTCTAGAAAGAAATCTAAATCTTATACGTTTTGTGAAGTTGCAAGTTTTACTGATACATGAAATAATCTTGTAAAAGTGTTTGGAAAATATATAAATTGGTATAAACTTTGATTTGCCATTACTAGATTCGTAAAATCGTTAATACGGACACCTTTGCGTACTGCAAAATTGAGTGATCCACAATGAAGTTCATAGGAGAGACATAAGTAAAGTGACACCTAAAATGCAGTTTCATTTTTAACGTCTCAGGATTTTTTATGAAATTACACATAACTTCTATGTGAGCATTTATTATGTTATACTTTTCTTGTATAATAATTATATGCCCGTTTAATAATAACTAAATGAGAATTTACTATATCAAAATTGACGAATTCCTTCAGATTTAAATATTTACTAGAACATTTGCAAGGTGTGATTTGTATAGGGGAAAATGGGGTAACAAAATCAGGTGGTTCAAACCAATCACTTAATTTTAAGAAACATTAAGTTTATTGAATCGTGAAAATATTTCTATATTCTTTAGAATTTATCTCTCACCAGCAAGATAAATGCTAAAAACCAAACATATAAAAGATTTCTATAAAGATATTCACATCGATATGTTTTAGCTACTTTTCTTATAAGAAAGGTTTGCATTCAAATTTTAAACCATTTTTACAATATTTTTATTTCATTATTCAATAATTTGAGTATCAGACAAGAAAAATATACCATTCAAACTTTAAAATTCTTATTTGCCTAGTGATATTTATTCTTTTTTTAATTAATTTTGAAAACGCATAGTGAAATGGGGTTCATTGATCAGCGTGTATTCAAATGGGGGAAGCATAAAAAGACGTTAGGATTATCGTATATTTTCATGACGAAATAAAACGTTTATAAAAGCTCTGTTTCGACATGCTAGTGCAAAATGATATTCTACACATTAAAATTTAAATTATAATGTTAACATTACGAGCATGAGAAATATAAATTTAAGGAGTATTTACATTTATATTGCCTTTTTCTAACTGATCGGAAGTGACCCGCCTTGTACGATTACCGTTGAAAAAACGTAGCGCTTTCTAATTTTTAGGATACATTCTTGAATGATACAGCAAACCTATCCCATACGAAATTTTGAAATAAAAACCATTGTCTGTATCAGAAGAGAATCTTGAAAATCTTGACTCAAGTTCGAACATTTTATCCTAGCTCGAAACGAAAATATTGATCTTGTATTGTTTCGTTATAATATTTATCTATGTTTGTGTCGAAATTTCCTGTTTAATGCAGAAATCTTGCGTCAGATCATTGAAGTTGCGGTTCACTTCCCAAGCACCACTCAGCCAATTCTCATCCGCGCTAAAAGCACAAGCTCCTTCAGCAAACTTCAGCCCTGGTGCTACTTCAAAGTGGTCTTTCCTGTCTTCACAGTCTTGTTAGACCTTGTCTTCGCCACTTCTGCCCTTCCCCCCATCTCCCTTTCCCCTGCAACGGAGCGCTGGCGGCGCGTCCTCTTATCGGATTAGAGGGTTCGGTAGAGCAAGGGCAAGGCGCTACCGTGCCCTTCTCTATCCATTACACTGCGTGTGCTCGTGCATGCGGGTGCATGAAGTCGGATAATGCATGAAGCAAGCTTAAAGGTATTGAATTTTAACTTTTATACGTGATATCGAGTATGTTATAAACTAGGCAAGAGACGTCGAAACATATCACTTGCGATACTAGTCAGTAAATAACGACGCAAGTCGATTTTTAAATGGCTTGCAATGGATCGTTGCTTTACCAAAGAGAAAGCTTTGTAATAGAGAAAATTTTGAAATGTGAGATTTTAACAAATTTAGACGTTTTGAGGCTGCTGAATAAGAAAGAAAGTTATTTGAAAATGTCTGTATGTGTATGTAATAAAATATTGTATCTACTATAACTCTCGAAAATATATATTTGTGCTCAAATTAAGCATGTAAAGACTAACGTAAAACTGATTAGATTTTTTAACTAATCGATTAAGATGTACTAATTATTTTAATAAAACAATATTTTTAATAAATACCTATATATAACAAAAAAAATTAAAACAAATTTTTTTTTGAGAGGGAAATGACAATTAAGTGTAGGTATCTATGCTTTGTAAGACATAATTTTTAAAATTTATGCATAAAACAGATTTATATTAAATTTTAAAGAAGAAAGTACGATGATTAATTTTTTATAAAGTTTTCAATAAGGAGTTGACAAACTACTATATGGATTCGAATTTTTCATTAAAGTTCTGCAGGTATTACTAATGTAACTTAACTTAGAAATTGATAAGACATTAAAGCAAATTCGATACTGCTCAATACTTTTTCTAATAATATAAAATTGTACATTATTAAAAAAAACAAGAACAAGTGTCATCTCTTCGACAGATAAATAAAATTAACGTATATGTACATTCTTATAGAAGACTTAATTTCTTTTTTAAACGTATATTTTTCATGAAATTGAAAGGAATAAATACGATTTTTAACATTTTTATAAATTTTTCAAAAAGATACTGATATACAGTTTTTTGCTTAATTTTTTCAGGTGTTACAGGTATAACTAGACTTATCAATTAACATTATATTTTTACGTATGGGTACAGGTAAGATCTACGGACACCCAGATGCTTAACAATATTAAAGTTACGAGTAATTAGATACTGTTAGTATTTGTATTTAAATAAAACAAAAAGTTTTTGTACTCACCACATCAAAGTAAATTTGAAAGCAGATTTAATGTATCATGGAGACAGTCATACACCAAACCATAAAAATAACCAACTAAATATTTATCATCAAGAACACTGAAATTAGATCAAATTATACCTCTATTTGAATAAAGAAGAAATTAGTTCATGGAGATCCTTAAGTTGATGTATTTATTAAACTAAATCAACAAACAGTGGAGCTTTTTTAACTTAAGTATAATTTTACTTACTATCTTTAATGTTTCCTGTTGCAACGCCGTTACCCTAAGCGGGTCCTGGGCGTAGTCGTCCAGAGCGGACGGGTGGGTGCCTATCACCACTATACAGCGCGTCCTCAGGTTGCGGATAGAGGAACGACCCCTGAGAAAGAGGTTAGCTGCGAATAAAGCGAATAAGCAGTCGCGGACAGCCGATAGGCCCAGGCGTGGGTGTGATGAGCCCGCACTGGCGAACGCATTCATCTAGAAACACTACGCAAGCACCGCAACAACTACAAACACTATACAAAATCTTCTATCTTACTTTCTTCTTCTACCTTACTCTGTAATCTATCTCTTTTACCACACATTTCAAACAAAAAATGGGCCAAAAATCCTGCTGTCGTGGAGGATGCGGGAGCGATGACAACTGCCCTGAGAGGGGATGTGTAGAATGATTCGCCACCTGGTTTTACATGGCAACGAAGCCAGCGAAGGCGCGCTGCCTTGCAGGGGGGCGTTAGGATATGAGAATGAAACCGAGTGTGTCTGACGACGAGTTGACTGTGTCCTCGCCAAAGTCAGAAAGCTCTCATACTTAGTTCTAGGGAGGTATGAGGGTTATCACCCCTAGACGGATGGACTCACCTGCGATCGGAACAGGATCCAAAACGCGCGGGTTTAACTTACTATCATGGCTCAAAGAAAACAAAACCAAACCAAAACGAAAAGAAACTTGAGGGTGGGAACCTGGAATGTACGCAGTCTACACAGAGCAGGCGCGTTCCGGGAAATCATAAATGAAACTGAGAGGTACAATTTAGATTTGGTAGCAATACAAGAAACCCGATGGAAAGATAACGCGATGCTAGGATCCGGTAACTTCACCTTTTTATATGGGGGCGCGAGCGGGCATTCTCTAGGCACCGGATTTCTTGTTAACAAAAGCATCATACATTCCGTTAAAAGTTGCAATTTCGTGAATGACCGACTCTCGTATATCATCATCGACGGAGCGTGGTATAATTACGTGGTTATTAACGTCCACTGTCCCACGGAGGACAAAGAGGAACAAGTCAAAAATCTTTATTATGAAACTTTAGAGCAATTAATCGACCAATTCGCGTCTTACGACACCAAAATAGTAGTGGGGGATTTCAATGCTAAAATAGGGAGAGAGGAAATGTTTAGGCCCACCATAGGCAAAGAAAGTCTGCACGAAACCAGCAATGATAACGGTATTATGGTCATAAATTTCGCAGCCGCAAAAGATCTTATAGTCAAGACCACGTGCTTCAAGCACAAGGATATACACAAGGCAACGTGGACATCGCCGGATGGGGCCACGCACAATCAAATCGATCATTTTCTTATTGATAAGAGGCGCCACACGAATGTACTCGACGTAAGGACCTATAGGGGGGCGGATTGCGACTCAGATCATTATCTCGTAGTGGCCAAATTAAGAGCCAGATTAGTAGCCGGTCAAAATAGTAAGCGAGCGAACAAAGTAGAAACCTTTGATATTGGAAAACTACGAAGCGGGATAGAGCGAATCAAGTACCAAGTAGAAGTTAGCAACCGATTTCAGGCGCTCGAGGAAACGGATGAACAGACGGGAGTAGATGACGATCCGAACAGGTTGTGGGGGGCTATCGAAAAAACTATAAAAGGGGCCGCGAATAAAGTACTGGGTAAGAAAAAAAGGCCGAAGAGCAAACCATGGTTTGACGAAGAGTGCGAACTCTGGTTTGAAAGGCGCAAGAAGGCTAAATTAGATAGTGTACACAATGAAAGCGATAGGGCCGTAGAAGAATACCATGAAATAAGAAAGCAAGTACGTGTGATTTACAGAAACAAGAAGCGCGAGTATCAGAAAAATGAAATTAGAAAAATAGAAACTAATAGTAGGGAAAATAACCCGCGCGAGATGTACAAAGGAATAAACGCTATTAGGAAGGGTTTTCAGAGTAGATCGCAGTTAATGAAGGATAAGGACGGGAACCTCGTGACAAGCGAAAATGAACTATTGAAATTATGGAAAGATTATTTCGATAAGTTATTAAACGTGCATGAAAATTCCGAGGAAATGGGAGACGAAATCCACACTGCTGAACTCCATATGGACGAAACGACCTACAAAGAAGTAGAGGCCGCGATCAAAAAGCTAAAAAACAATAAGGCCGCAGGAAACGATTCTATACCAGCTGAACTACTTAAATATGGAGGCACCGCGCTTACATCTAAAATTTTTTATCTAGTATGTGCTATTTGGAGAAATGAAACAATACCAGAAAATTGGAAAGAATCCATCATCATACCGATCTTCAAAACGGGAGATAAAACAGACTGCAATAACTACCGGGGAATCTCACTTTTAGCTACCTGCTACAAAGTTCTGTCAAACGTAATACAGGCCAGACTCACACCATTCGCGGAAGATATAATAGGAGATTATCAGTGTGGATTCCGGCGCAACAGGTCAACGAGCGATCAAATGTTTACCATAAGACAATTATTAGAGAAAAAGTGGGAATATTGCGAAACTATACACCAGCTATTTGTGGACTTTAAGAAAGCGTACGACTCTGTCAAACGAAGCAAAATGTATGAAATCCTAGTGCTCCTTGGCGTACCAAAAAAACTCGTAAAATTAATTCAAATATGTCTGAACGGAAGCACTGGAAAGGTCCGAGTAGGCGGTAATGTATCCGAATCGTTCATGATACGCGACGGTTTGAAGCAAGGTGACGGGCTTTCAACGGTACTCTTTAACCTGACGCTAGAGCATGTTGTTAGAAAAATGCAGGCTAGCGAGCTAGGCGCAACACTCAACGGAACAACGCAAATTTTAGGCTATGCGGATGACTTGGATATAGTGGGAGATAATGGTGAAACGGTGGCGAGAAATGCGGAAATCCTTATAAATGCGGCTAAAAACACGGGGTTAGAAGTGAGCGAATCGAAAACGAAATATATGATCATGGAGAAACTGGGCATTCGCGAAGCAGAGGGGGATCTCAGAGTCGGAAATTTCACTTTTGAAAAGGTTAGCGAATTCAGATATTTAGGTACAACTATAAATGATCGAAACGAAATTAAAGCCGAGATTAATAAGAGACTTCATTCGGGTAATGCCTGCTTCTACGCTGTGAACAGATTACTTAAGTCAAAGCTACTGTCGAAAAATGTCAAAATAAGGATATATAGGACTATAATAATGCCGGTAATCTTGTATGGGTGCGAAACCTGGGCGCTCACTAAAGCGGAAGAAAATCGTTTTAGGGTATTTGAAAATAAGGTTCTGCGGAAAATATACGGGCCAAAGAAAGATGAGGAAACTGGGGAGTGGAGGAAACTGCACAATGACGAGCTACATAATTTGTACGCGTCACCAAATATTAACAGAATAATAAAATCACGGAGACTAAGATGGGCAGGGCACGTGGCAAGAATGGGCGATGATCGTACAGCAGCGCGCATAATGAAAGGAAAACCGAAAGCAACTCGACCTCTTGGTAGACCTAGACGCAGATGGGAGGATAACGTAAAATCAGACATAACTGAAATTGGGCGGGAAGGCGCGAAATGGATGGGGTTGGCACAAAATAGGGAAACATGGAAGGCTTGCGTAGATGAGGCGATGAACTTTCGAGTTCGAAATGCCATTTAAAAAAAAAAAAAAAATCTTTAATGTTTCAATTTAATACATTAAACAGCAAACATTAAAACCACAATATGGCTAAAATACGAACAATAAACTTAGATCGTTATTCTAGGAAGCCAAGTATACTTTATAGATCAATATTCTATTATTGATATTTCATGTATATCGAATCGTTTCCCGTCAATTTCGCTACTCCAACGATCGTTCGTCTCATCCTGCTGCATTGGGCCGTCAAACATACTAATAGAGCGCCACCAGTGGAGATATGATTACCGAGTGTTTATGTACATACATGCGATTGCACCGTCCGCGTATTTGAACATAACTACTACCCTGGCTGCATCGAATCTGCTACTCAAATAACCTTCCTCAAAGACGTGCTAGGAACCAAGACTTAAGATAATTTTCTCCTCAGTCGAATCCAAAATAAGCGTGACTTTTGCAATACCTAATAAATAGAAAAACTTTTATTGAAGTAGATAGAATGAATCATATGCAGGTTAAACTTTATGCAATTGAGAAGATGCGCAGTAAAACGCTATAAGTCGAGTTATACTGCTTTTTCAGAATTTGCAAAAAATGAATCAGCCCTTTTCAAATACACCAAAAATATTACTTTCTTTTCAATAAAAATATATACATACAATATAATAAAATAATAATCAAATAATATGCTATTCCGTATATACATTATCAGGATTCTGCATACAAATATTTTTGTTGCAATCAAATCGTTATAACGATGAGAAATGGACTTGATCTATGATCAAACGGTTTATTCGAAATTGTCATTTTTGATTATTCAGCTTGGTATTTAATTTTTCTTAGTTCTTGCGTATTGAACTGGTGTATCATGGAGTTCTTCTAATTGCTTCTAAATCTTTTCTAACTAATCTATGAAATCTATGTAGATTCTTCTAGTTAGAAGGAAGCTAGATATACGTTTTGAAACAGATATAATGATGGCTGTATAGGTGGAAGGCGGTTTAGGTTCCAGGAGGTTGTTGATCTCTTCTCAACAATATTTGAAATAAGCTTCTGTCGCTTTTGTATACTTTTCATAAAATTTTATTTATACTAGCAGAGTAGTTTTGGTTCGCAGGTTGCTGTTCACATGCTGAAAGGTGATAACAGGTAGCTTATTATTGAAATTGTGCACCTATATGATACGACTCGAGCATAAGTATACGCCAAATACTATTAAAGTGCCTTTAGTAAGCTACAACGTTTGTCAATTTAATTTCCTTCCCGAAATACAAAAGGAAAAAAAAAATCACGTCGACTTAGGCTCTCCATATGCACGTATCCCCATCAACAAAAACAACATTCTTTTCTTCCCACTGATCTGAAAATTCAACAGAACCTTTAGATTGTCAATACAAGTATCTCTACATTTTAGGCTAATTCCGATAGCTATTATGACTTACGTGCAGGAAACTCCCCTAATGAGATTTCTCAGCTACCCCACAAGCCCAAGCGCAACAGTCCCACACAATTCCTGCTAAACCTTCATCCTCAAAAAGCCTCTCCCCAGAGAAACAAAGCAACGGCAGCAGCAGCAGCCGCCGCCAAGCTGCGCAACAAAGAGCTAAATCATCAGGTCGGGCAAACGCCACGCGTGCGTTACTTATACAAAGCGCGCGCGATCTGCAGCAAGTGGCACAGACCCGCGTCGAGGGAAGAGAGAGAGAGAGAGAGAGAGAGAGAGAGAGAGAGAGAGAGAGAGAGGAGGAAACAAGGCGCAAGAAATAATTGAAAACTCGACTGAAGTTGCGCGGCTCCAGCGAAACACAAGGGGCTCGGCGCCGGTGAATAGGGTGAGCTGCTCGCAGTCGTCGTATAGACAAAGAGAATTGCGTGCAGCGGCGTGTGTGTGTGTTATATACGTCGGGGAAGGCGAGAAGCGCCGCTTCGCGTCGGTGATGGGGCTACGAGCGTGTCATTACGCAAATGTCCGCGGTTGGAGCTTCCACCGTTGCCGTTGCCGCTGCTGCTTATGAATTAATGCGAGTGGAAGAGGTGGGAATAGGGTTTAATTAGTTTACGGGCTTGATGTTTGATGATTTTTGGCCGCGCTGGTGATATGATAAACCGGAATAAGCGGGATTTCGCGGGGTTACGTGTAAATATGGCTTTAATGTAATAATTGTATTTCGTTGTCAGTTCTCGAGGAACTGTTGGATGTAGCTTTCATTAACAGCGGGGTTTAATTTAATACCTCTGTACTACGGAAAATTAAAAGAAGTAAAAATATATAAATAACAATTTTAAAAGAAAAGTGTATTTGTATGTTTCTGAATATTGAATAACAGATATGTGATAGTAGGTTTTGCGAACGTATTTTACGAACAGTTATGACAGCTTTTATTTTACAGTTTTTTGCGTGTAACATACAAAATAATTATTAAGGATTCGAGTAACAAAGTCGAGATTGGTATTGCGTGTTTCGGGCTGATGTTACGACGATTTAGGGGCAAAGTAGAGAGGAACTGAAAAAGAAACAACAAGAGACTGAGAGTCAAGTATATAAAGAGACTAGTGCACTCTCCTTAATTGACCACTTGGTAAGTGTCCAGCCTTGTTTCTCAAATGCCTTTTATTCTTCGACGTCCATTACCGTATCGTATTCTATTACTCTTTGCATTATAATTTTTTTACTTAAACGATCCCATGTTCTTTCTTAAATATATTTTTAAATGCTGCAACTTTTATTTTGTTTTGTAAATAAAATAATAATATACACTAAAGAAAAGTGTCATACCTTCAGGAAATGGATTATAATGAGGATTTAAGAGTTTTTCTCTAATAGGTATCTAGAGGCGACGATCATAATTTGTATATGTTATATAAATAAAAAATAGTATCTCTACTTTCGATCCTAACTTTGACCGTTTCTACGCTAGCAAGTAACATGATCCAAAATATTAATAAAAATAGATGAAAATGGCTATAATTTAAGATTTGATTAGTTTAAATAAATAAAATAATTAATTTAAAGATAGTGACAAAATGCATGAGATTATTAAAAGTAAATATGAATCATTCATTATGTAGTACTTGTTTTTTAGATAAATTTAAATACATTCTATTAAAATATAATGGAAAGAAATGTATATTTTTTAAAATTAAAGGACCCTTGAATGGTCATAATTGAAATATGTATAATTCTTGATAAATACATATATTGATGCTTGAAGTCTTCGATTTAAAATTTTATTATAAAATAAGGCTTATAGACTCTATAACTTTGGTGGATAAGTTTTATTTTTAAATTACAACATTGGCTGTATGACTATATGTATTTTAAACATAATAAAACCTTATAAACTCCAATATCACTTTAACTCTCTAGACCTTGCGACAGATTAAGAAATATACAGGTTTACATTATTACCATTCAAGGAGACCTAATGACCTATAAGTTAAAAAAGTACCTATAAGCTCTTTTTCGGTTATATTGTAATAAAATGAAGCACAATAAAAATGTATAGAAATTCATCTACAAAATGATAATATACAATAAATGATTTATGTTTACTTTAAGAGCCTACGAGCTTCAAAGTTATGTTCAACTAATATATATAGTAAATGGAAAATTTTTTCTTCCATACTTTCGTTATAGGAGATGAAAAGTTTAGGACGTTTTCCTACACTTACACGTGGAATTCTCAGAAAAAATTATAAATAATAGTCTACTGGTCTTAAAAAATTACTTGGTGTACTTTTCACGACGTAAGTGTGGTAAAATCTTTTTCCCATTCACTATATATATTAGTTGACTATAGATATGGCACTCGTAGACCCTTCAAGTATATATTAATAATTAATTTTGAATTTAAAGGCTTACCTGTGCCGTTAAAAGCCTTCACGAGAAATGAGCCCAAGCCGTACAATTCGCACGCGCATAAGCGACGATCGAAATCGCGATCTCGCGTCTGCTTTCGACTATTCATAATTATACGTGAGCCTCGAGGGCCTGGCATTAACCAGAATGTTGCGGATTGTTCCGGGAAGGAAATTAGACTAGGAGACAGTTCCGTCACCACAACCGCAGCTCGGTATGTAAGCACCTTAGGCTACAGGACGCATATGCGTGTAAGCGGATAACAGCCGACGAAAGTGGCGCTATATGCACACCGCGGTCTTGTCGAACCGAACGCGATTTTGACCTCGATATTTGTGGTTAATAACGTTGTTCGGAAATGTTGGAATGCAAAATGGCTGCGTGAGGAAGTAAAGGATCGATGAAACCTGATTGGACCAAGAAGTTTAAAAAGTTACGTATGGATTGTGCAAGATAAGTACACTGAGCATTTAGTAAGATTAACTACATTTTAAAAGACGAGTAGAGTGTGCATCCTGTGATGAACTGATTTCGATCAGTCTTTGAGAGATGGTTTCTGGGCCTGCGGCGGCTCAGTCGGTAGAGTGTCGGATTCCCACGCCGGTGACCCGGGTTCGAATCCTAGTCTCTGCCGATTGATACAAGCACCTCTGTAAAAATTACATGTGCTTTGTTTACAAACACACCGCAGACCCCCGTCGTCGATTAACACCACATGGAAGCACAAACATGGCGACGTTAAATAAAAAAAAAAAAAAAAAGAGATGGTTTCTGGCACCAAAAAGTAGAGCCTAGAATCCATCATTTGTTCCATACCAATGGGTCCTTGTTTACGAGGTGTGAGGTATTTTACTCCAAAAATGTGATATTTTAATGAAAAATGGTACCTCTTATTTTGATCATACATCTGCAAGTTTTTATAATTGAAAAATTACCCAAAAGACAATAAATGTAAGATGATAGAGCTTTAGTTAAAGCTTTATTTCGTATAAAATTATTAATTTGATAAAAAGTTATGAACACTTGAAGTTGGTCACAGAAACTGCATGAATATTCCAAAAAATTTAATATTTTAAAATTTTAATCTTTATTTGAGGCAAGATCTTCATTTATAAATAAGTTTTGATCATATTAATATTGCTATGCAAAACAGATTGCATTAAAGCTCTCTCCACTTACTTTTATTATCTTTTGGATCATTTATCAATAATTAAAACTCACATCATAGTTATGATAAGAAGAAGAGGCACCTTTTTTCATTAAAATAACGCATATTTTGAATAAATTACAAGAACAAGAACCCATTAGTCTCCATCTCTCAAAGTCTCACTGAAATTCGATTCCCGAAGAGTGTGCGCTCTCCACGTTAGTTATGTTGCTGAAACTTATGTAATAAGGGGTGGATAATTTAAAACTAAATAAATGCAGGTTATTTTGAACAAACACATTCAGACAATAAACATTAGTAAGGTAAAATGGCCATTACTTGGACACTTACGACAACTTAACTCACATAAGCATGGTTTAAAAATAGTAAACTGTTATTTTTTGTAAGATAAAATGTATAACAGATTGCTAATAACATTGCTTAATTGATTTCAAAATAGTACAATACGATACGTGTGACTTAAGTGGTGCATTATTGCACGGCGTGTAGTTAGCGCCCGATCGTAGCGAGGACGATATTCACGTCGTACGATGGGCCACTTAAATTACGAGTATAGTATATAATTTTATGGTACTGCTTGCCTAAATCCGCTGTCACGCTTAGCCGTGCCTTAAGCAGTCCAGTATTGCACCGTGAGGTTAGCGCCCGAACGTAACGAGGGCGATAAAGACGATGCAATAATGGACTATTTAAGTCACGGATAGGCGTGGCTTAAGTGCGGATTTAGGCCACCCAGTGCTATAAATAAAATTACGTATTAACATCTAATACAATTCATAAAAATATACTTTCGTAGACAGTCAGTTTGCCCTTTAGTGGGGTAAGATTTTTGGGGATTTATCCTAAAGTCGGATAAACAAAGCCAATTCTGGGACAATGGAAATATTATGCGGCCGAACTCAAGCGATTGAATATGAAATCTTAGGTTATATTCGAGGTTATATTGCTCAGTATGAAATACATGATTTTACTAAGTTTTCTACCTTCTACAATTACTTGGATACTAGTATAAAGTCAATAAATAATGTTTTTAATACTGTACTACGACATTTATAGCAACATCATGATAAAAACCACATGGAAATATCTGTCCCGGTATAGACTACTACATAAACAAATTTTCCAAAAGCAGGACACTTAATTTTTAAATACATATTTAATAAAATCGCTAAAACAAGTATTCATTTTGTTTATAAACTTACTGAACATGAGCCGAAATATTTTTTGTCTATTAATATGCCAAATTTACTTAATTTATGAGTACTTTTAACTTTAAATAATTATTATGTTAGTTCAAATCATTGACTATAAATATTTATTATTGGTTTAATATGAAAATGTAAGATATCGAAGCTATAAGTCAAAATAAAAAAAAGCATTTTGATCGAATTTACTCCACATCAAAGGGTAATACCGGTCAGCCTTGGTACAATTCCGATCACTATTAGAAAGTTACTTTTATAGGTGAAAAATTTCTATAAATCAATTATATGTACTTTCATATGATCCGTCGCATTATTATTCGCACTTACATAGTGAAACATAGTAATATAACCACTGTTCAATCAAAAACACTTGAGCAAAGTTACCCTACCTGACAGCGCAGCGGAACATTTTCTTAGCCTCACTTTCGGGAGCGTCATATAAATAACATTGTGACCGGGATTATCCCTATTCTTCTTAGTAATTTAAATTGAAATGGCAAAAAAGTAATAGGTTTATACTCTTTTTTCTTCACTATTTCGTATTCTTAGATTGTTCAAATTAATAAAGATGCAAAAAATAACTACATAAAGCAAACAAATAATATGCATAAAAGCTTATTTTATAGAAGAAATGTAGGCCTACACTTTGATTGTGTATAATTCCTTAATAAAACTGAATAGAAGGTTGTTTGGACATTAGATTAATTGCATTTTATGTTGCGTTTAATATACTATTTGAATTATTACTTAAAAATGTTTAGATTATTGAAAATAAGGGTGACCAGAATTAGTCAGTGACCGGCATTACCCCGTTCTCCCTTATAACAGTTTGCTAAAATATTTAAAACGCAAGCAAAATAACGTGTTCATACGTGCTTTATCCGCAGCTTTTAAGGAGTACTTTTGTATTACTTTTATGAAATGCATAATGTTATAGAATAAAAATAAATAGTGCGAGTAAATAAATAAGAAAATATATTACTTTTATGATTATGTTAAGATGTAACAAATAATCAACATTATCTATTACTGTCTTAGTATAGGACACGCTTTTTACATTGTCCCAGTAATGGCTATTTTACGTTAGTTTGTTTCATCATTTATGGTAAAGAAAATTGGTATTACGAAAAAGGCCTAAGAATGAAAATATGTGCGCTTTAATTGAACGTAAAAATTTGCTAAAATAAATGTTGCTCTATGTGCAGTATTTTTCGAGTTATTGCCAAGAAACCACAATTTGCACTAATTATTGTTAATAACAACGGAATGACCAAAATTTCGAGTTGAACACCGGGATTTACTTAACGAGGAGACCTAAATGAACAAATTAACGTTTAAAAATTGCAAGGAAGTACAAAAAAATTACGGAAACATCTATGTGGCGTGTGTACTACATCGGATGCCGCCCCTCATTTAGCCATCATTGGCGGTGTACCTATGCGTCGCCAAATGTGTGGACGGCAGTTCTAGGTAGCCGGATACAAAGAGATCCGAGTGCCGGAGAAGTGTGGCCGGTTCAAGTCCTAACCTCATGCGAGGGTCATCAAATCTACATCGATATCTTTACAAAGACAATGTACGGCTTAATCCCCTAATTTCCTTTATTTTTCCGACGGTATGAAGAATGTATAGTTGCTATCTTTCATGGAAACTAACTGTTGATATAGGTGTCATTATCTTGAATAGTGCTCAAACCATATGGTATATAAAATTGTAGCTTTTTTTACGTACTTCAAGATGCAGGTGCGAAAATTGCAACTTTTGTTATTATGTTATGAAACTGCTACATATTTAATAAAAATCGCATCGACATTAAAACAGTTTGTAGATAATTGAAATCTACGGACCGAAAGCTATAGTTTAAGCTATTGCATATGGTGTCAAGTCATTTATATTTATGAATATAGTTAAAAAACAAAGTCGTATAAATCAGCTGCTTCGGCTCCCAAAACCGCCGATCTGTACGGGTTTGAAGACATGCAAAATTCAATGATTTTTTATAATACTACTTATTGCATAACAATACTCATGTTCGTGTATTTACAGACGAAAACATTCATAATTACCAATAAAATTTTTATATTAGCTTATGCATGTTATATTTATTTCTTCTTTTATCATTTTTGATACTGTTTCATAAAAAGGACACAGTTAAGAGGGTGTTTTGTTAATAGGTACTTTTACCTTGGTAAAAATTATAATAAATAATGTTGGTTTTTACCCTTCATCAGGGTAATTTTTCCCCTGAAAGGCAGGACTCGTTTACAATGATTTTTAATAGTAATTTTTATCAGCAATTTCTCTTTGTACATGGAAACTACATGTAGGTTGTAACAATTTTATTGGTTAACAGTTACCGATGGATAAAAAATCACTCTTATCTGAAATCTTGACTAGAAATTAATTAAGAAACTTTTAATAAAAAATGTTTGTAAATTAACGTAAGTATCACATGTAATAATTAATTATCAGACAATAGAAGAGCAGCCTAGATTCTTAATCGAAATATGCTTTTAAATAAAGAATATAATAATTTAGCATATTAGTCTTTTTAATTGCTATTCTAATATAGAATATTACCTTTTTCTATTTCTTTCACAAAAGTAACATGGTATTAGAAAAAATTAAGACACCATTTGTATTTATTATAATTATTTATTTATTATAAAACATTACAACGCACAAATTGAGTTACGATTTCGTTAATAAAACAAGTTTAACAATATATTTGAACTCGCATACATTTAAATATTGCCTTTACTTATTCCTACATTAGACATATAAAAAACGTTGACTTTCAAAGTTTATTCTTATCCGCATATAAGAATTGATAATTAAAATCCTATCCTAGTGCGAGGTTGAGGTGGCAATCTCCGTGTGCGAGTGATCGCCGTCAGAGTTGGGCACACGGCGCGTGAAAAAGTCCTCCCGTTCCACCCCGTTCACCTCCACGAAATTGACGAGGTGCTCCTGCAGGGTGACCGCCTTGTGCTTGTGCGTGAGGATCAGGTAGCGGACCACGTTCTCGATCGACAAGTTCCTGGCCATCCACGTCTCGCACATGAGCTTGAGATCCGCGAGGGCGTGCTGGTCCGCGGCGGCGAGCAGTCTCTCGACGACCGGACCGAGCTTCTCCGCGCGGCCCGTGTAGAGGAAGCGCAGCAGTAGCTCGAGTACCTCCTTGTCCATGTCCAGAATCTCGACCTCGCGCTGCTGTTGCTCCTTCGTGTCGTGCTCGAACATGGCGGCGAAGACGGGGCTGCGCGCCGACAGGATCGCCCTGTGCACCTCGAAGCGCGCCCCGCCGGCCAGCAGCGTCACGTCGGCGTGGGCTTTGCTCCTCAACAGGCTCTCCATCTCGCGCCCCAGCTCGGCCTCGCTTCTCATCGGCTCCGGCTCCTCCGACGTCGGCTGGCTAAGTACGTTGCCCGTGCCAATTCTCACCTGAAATAAATGTGGAAACTTTACATTAATAATAATAATAAAAGCAATTTTTTACACAAAAACAACCTTGTCGATTAATCTATGTCAAATTTTCAAAATTCATTTTCAAAATCATAATTTTAAGTCCAATTCTGTCCTTACCTCGCATACTATCCTAAGTCTGTCATGATCTAGAAATCCAGATCTCTTGTCCAGCAGTTGATTCCTTTCTATCAGTTTGGGCTGTCCCAGCGAAATCCAGAGCGCGTGGCTGCGTTTCTTGTGCGAGGCCAGGATGTGCTTGGATCCGTCGGCCTTGATGACGGAGAAGTCGAAGTTGACGATGATCTTCGACTTCGTGGACGAGATCTTCTCCAGATAGAGGGAGATGTGGTTTTTGGAGCTCCTATCCATACCGACCGGGTACAGTCGCAGGCGCCACTTGAACTCATTGCTGTCCCCCATCGAGAAGATCGAGGAGTAGACTCTCTGAGACAGACAGCTGAACTTGCGGATGGTCCAGGTGTAGCTCGCCTTGATGACCTCTACATTCGTTGAGCTTGCCAGCTTGCTCGTGGTGGAATCGCACATCTTGGACACGTTCTCTGTAGAAATTTAACTTGCAACTGTTCGTCTGATGTTTCAAGCCAACTAAATCGTCCTGGCAAGAAGTGAGCTAATTTATAGAAAGTTGATTCTAAAAGGGAAAAACCATTAATGGTCATTGAAAGTACATTAGCCATAAATGGCAAGGGGTGGGGAGACTTGTATAATCACGTCATGTCTTCTTTCCACCGCGATTTTGAATGTATACCTGACGAATCTTCGGGGAAAATTAAAGGAAAGTAGGGGATTAAGTCGTACATTGTCTTTGTAATGATATTGATGTAGATTTGATGGCCCTCGCATGACGCTGCAGAACGGACGATTGCAGGTCAGGTCCTGAACCGGCCCACACTTGCGCTCGGATCTCTTTGTCGAATACCTAGAACTGCCGGCCGCACATTTGGCGCCGCAAAGGTACACCGCCTATGATGGCTAAATGAAGGGCGGTATCCAATGTAGTACACACGCCACATAGCGGTCTCCGTATTTTTTTTTACTTCTTCGCAATTTTTTAACGTTAATTTGTTCATTTTCGTCTCCTTATTAAGAAAATCACGGTGTTCAACTCGAAATTTTGGTCATTCCGTTGTTATTAACAATAATTAGTGCAAATTGGGGTTTCTTGGCAATAACTCGAAAAATACTGCACATAGAGCAACATTTATTTTAGCAAATTTTTACATTCAATTAAAGCGCACATATTTTCATTCTTAGGCCTTTTTCGTAATACCAATTTTCTTTACCATAAATGATGAAACAAACTAACGTAAAATAGCCATTACTGGGACAATGTAAAAAGCGTGTCCTATACTAAGACAGTAATAGATAATGTTGATTATTTGTTACATCTTAACATAATCATAAAAGTAATATATTTTCTTATTTATTTACTCGCACTATTTATTTTTATTCTATAACATTATGCATTTCATAAAAGTAATACAAAAGTACTCCTTAAAAGCTGCGGATAAAGCACGTATGAACACGTTATTTTGCTTGCGTTTTAAATATTTTAGCAAACTGTTATAAGGGAGAACGGGGTAATGCCGGTCACTGACTAATTCCGGTCACCCTTATTTTCAATAATCTAAACATTTTTAAGTAATAATTCAAATAGCATATTAAACGCAACATAAAATGCAATTAATCTAATGTCCAAACAACCTTCTATTCAGTTTTATTAAGGAATTATACACAATCAAAGTGTAGGCCTACATTTCTTCTATAAAATAAGCTTTTATGCATATTATTTGTTTGCTTTATGTAGTTATTTTTTGCATCTTTATTAATTTGAACAATCTAAGAATACGAAATAGTGAAGAAAAAAGAGTATAAACCTATTACTTTTTTGCCATTTCAATTTAAATTACTAAGAAGAATAGGGATAATCCCGGTCACAATGTTATTTATATGACGCTCCCGAAAGTGAGGCTAAGAAAATGTTCCGCTGCGCTGTCAGGTAGGGTAACTTTGCTCAAGTGTTTTTGATTGAACAGTGGTTATATTACTATGTTTCACTATGTAAGTGCGAATAATAATGCGACGGATCATATGAAAGTACATATAATTGATTTATAGAAATTTTTCACCTATAAAAGTAACTTTCTAATAGTGATCGGAATTGTACCAAGGCTGACCGGTATTACCCTTTGATGTGGAGTAAATTCGGTCAAAATGCTTTTTTTTATTTTGACTTATAGCTTCGATATCTTACATTTTCATATTAAACCAATAATAAATATTTATAGTCAATGATTTGAACTAACATAATAATTATTTAAAGTTAAAAGTACTCATAAATTAAGTAAATTTGGCATATTAATAGACAAAAAATATTTCGGCTCATGTTCAGTATGCTTATAAACAAAATGAATATTTGTTTTAGCGATTTTATTAAATACGTATTTAAAAATTAGGCGGGACGCGGTGTTTCGAGTTGACCTAGTTCTGGGACAAGAAATTGTCACCAATACTGGGACAGTTATTAAATAGCTATTATTGATTACCATTCTGCAAACAAATACAAAAAAGCTCATTTCTCAATTCATACGATAATTCTATTCGAATTACATGATTTTGTAGTTCGGTAATAATCAGTCAATTAAAAATCACAAAAATTGATAAACAGAGACCCGTAACCCCACTTCTTGAGGTTATAGCCCTGATAACACATAACGTTTTTCTAAAGTTTTTAAAAATATGTTACATACGTATGAAAAACGTTGGTGAAACGTCTCAATGTCCGCAGATTCGTTCCACATAAGACGTTTTAAAAACGTTTAAATTTTTACCATTCATCAGACCTTTTTCAAACGTTTTAAAAACGGTTTTACAACGTCTTATGTGGAACGAATCTCCGGACATTGAGAACGTTTTACCAACGTTTTTCAGACGTATTTATAACTTTTCTTTTTAACGTTTGAAGGTTTTAATTTTAACAAAAGTTATAGATTTCCAAAATTCACTTTTTCCGAAATGCATTAGAGTTGACATTATTGATTGTTATTTAATATCTTGTTTAGTAAGCTTTAAAGTAGTTTGCAATCACTAAATATAATTATAATTTGTATATTTTGAATGTCCCACTACTAGTCCTTCGTAAAAATATGGGACTAAAACTTGGACACCTAATTGTACAGAAAATAATTATTGTTTTCACTAAATACAACTTTTATCGTATTCATGAGCGTGTCATCTATTGATAAAAATATTATTTTGATACTGGTAGAGTAAAATATTTCTTTTGAATGCAAATGTCAATCCTTGCAATTCAGTGAAATCTGCACGATTCAGTAGCGCCATTCGTTACTCCTGGATCCTGCTCAGAACACATATTTAGTAAAAGCGTTGAATATAATTTCTGCCGTAGATTTGGAATAATTCATGTTCATTTGAATAGTTGATACCCTAGACAAGAGATAAAAAAATTTACTATAACGATTTAGGGCTGCATTTTTTATGAAAAAAGTCATTTTTCGTCCGTGTCCCACTATAGGTCTCTATTTTTGATTTGTTCAGGTATTGGTGCTTTTACCTTATTATTTAAATTTTAAAGATGTTTTGTTTTTCAACAAAATTCTATTATGTGCTAAAAAAAATACTTTAAACAAAAATATATTCAAACCATTAAGGAAAATCAATTTATAATTACCGAAGATTAAAAACCTTATTTATATCGTTAAAAATATTCCAAATTCTAATTTACGCTCAGTTTGAGACATTTCTCTAACCTCACAGAGGATTACATCCGCATTCCGCTCCCGACTCGCACCACTCTCATCAAATGCTCCGTCGACCCCGCGAAAACTCATTTCGCAGTATACGAGTTTACCGGTCGCCGGCTTATCGTTTTATTTCCGCTAAAAATTGTTTTCGCGCAGCTATATCCCTAATCTTCCTCCCGTCGGATTTCGGGGAGTAGCTGGAGACGCGCGCGCTGCTGCTGTCCCCTCGCTGACGACGAGCGTCTCGAGAGCGGAGGCTTGCCGCTGGCATTCGCACAACCAAATCATCCGAGCTCGCGGATGTCGGCTTTCTCCCTCCCCCCGTCGGCAAGCCTCTTATATCTTGCGCGTGGTCTTAAAGCGACAAAGCACAATGAAATATTTCGTTTGAATTCTGGGTTGTGTAATGTTTGCTGTCAGCGAGAGAGCTTTGTTGGGATAAAAGTATTGCTTTTTGTGAGTTTTCGAAGGAAAAAATAATTTAAATTTAAATTTTGTATGTAGTCTCGGAGGATACTGGCGAAGCGGACAAGTTATACCTTAAATAATGAGGAGACCTAATAGTTAAATAATATTTGATAAGAAATTGTAATTGCAGAAAATTTACGTTTATTTATCTTTGACACAAAAAAGTCTGTTGGAAACATCATCTTAGAAGAAACTTCAAGCAAGAAAGTTATTCCTGTATTGATGAAAAAGTCTTTTTTTTACAATCATTTTCGACATTTTTAAACACACATTATTTACAAAAAATAGGATAGGATTGGAAATTTAATTCGGTCACCTCCGTGGTATTGAAATCTCAGCTGTGGCATAAAGTATAATTAGTTGTAATTTCTTTTTCGATTAAGGAAAAGCACAGAAAGCTAACTTATTTGCCCAAATCTGAAAAATCTAATTTATAAATAATAAGATTATAAAAACCGGCAAAATGTCACCTCCTAGGCAGGTCTCTTCGGTAGAAATAAATTGTCTTATGTTATATCCCATAAGGATTTATAAAGCTAAAAGTTTTTCTATCATATTTAAGTTCTTTAAGAATGTTTTTTTATGCAATAGAATATTATACTTTTTCTAACTAAAGTTAAAACTTTAGAAATTATAGACCCCAAATTTGACAATTCAGTGAAAATGACACTTATACGTCTTTACCGAGTATGGATGCACATTTATTTAACCACGTTTCTATATGATTTGTATAATAGATCAATAAAAAAGCATGTTACTATATAATTACTATAACTATTAATTTTCTAAAATCTTTGTTAAACTTAATAAGTTACATGCTTGAAAAAACTATATAATTAGATTTTATATAAAGTAGTATTATTAATTCTACAATAACATATAGATATATTTTCATATAAATATAAGATATACAATTTAGTTACATTGACCATAATATGCTTGATATCACTTTGAGCAAGCACAATGCTAAGACAGCAGGCAGCACATTTCCCTTGAAAGAATTCACAAAAAGAAGGTTTAAAGTTATTACCATTGTCTCCTCGGTGTGCTGTCTCTCCATTTTCCTCTGCTGTACGCGTACTTGCGCAAAGTATAATTGCGCGCCACAGTCTCTCGCATTGTCAAGTCGGCGCGAGCCAAAAGTCTCTCCCCCCCCCCCCCCCTTCCACTCACTGTGCGCTTTATCGCGCCAGCGTACCTAGAACTGGTGAAAATTCTCAATCCCCCGGCTTTCATGCGCAGCTTGCCACCCCGCATTAAGGCACGAGCTTATTTCGCAGATGGCACGCGACGTTCCTCAGCTGCTGCGCACAGTAGCGCGGTGTCTCTGCGAGCAGCAATACTCGCGCAAAAGGATTCGGCGAAGAGCTTATTATGTACGTGAATTTCGTTGCGCGCTCATACGTGGCGTCGCATGTGATGCAGAGTTGGATGTATGCAATAAGACCCTTTTTTGTGCGGGCTGCGGCTGTGGATACGCGCACGTGGTAGGAAATGCGGCATAGCCTGAAAAGCTGCGACTTGTTTGAAAAATGACTTGTTAGTTGTGCTGGCTCCATGGAGGCGTGAAGTACGTTACTGACATTCTACTTTTAATTGACGGGAATTGACATCCTTTAAATTTAAAATTAATTGTTAATGTATTCTATGGTAAAATAAATCATTTGTCATAGATTACCTATATTTAAAAAAAAATTTAATAATTTTAACAAATATTACAGGAAAAAAATACCTTTATGCCCATCTGAACGAAAATGGCCACTTCATTCCCTGAAAAGCGAGAGCAAAATTACACTTCTTGCCCGCAAAAATGATTAGTGGGAAAAAAGTAATTTTTTTCCCTCGGGAAAAATGTGACTTCAGTAGAAAATAGTCAACAGTAAATTACGCATCTAGGGAGGAAAAGTATTGGTTAGTCCAGACCACGTGTAAATTGCCACCCAAGCCGAAGGCGAGGGTGGTAAACACATGTTATGGAGTTGCCATTTTTCCTCCCGTGGCGCGTATACTATTTTTCACCATATCCGGGCAGAAAATGAGACATTTCAGTTTCGGAGCCAGGAGGATATGTGGTACTTACGGCCAGATCATGGTGAAATATTCCTTTATTTCATCAAATTCTACCAATAACCCTGATTTTCGATTGTCTTTTAACAGTCCATTAGTCCCGCTTTTTAAGTCAAAAAGTGGCCACAGTTGAGATGGGCGTAAAGTACTATATGTAACTCGAGAAAAAAGTCGATTTTTCCCTCGGGTGATACTGCCGAGGGCAGTAAACTCACCTGCGGGAAAAATATTCGACTTTTTGCCCTTGTTACATAATGTACTATTTTGAAATTGTATCATAAGGTTTCGTCAAATGGCAATAAAGAAATCATGTATATTTCTTGATGTTCTAAACGTTTTTTCAAAGTATTTGAATTAAAGTTTTTAAGCTTTTAATATATTTAAAGTACATGAGTCGGATAAACATAACGTATCTTCATGTTTAGCTACTAGTGAATGATCCTGAAATTTTCAGAACATTTTGGGCCCCCATCCCTGATCCTCTCCTTGCGAGAGAGCCGCGCGAGCCCTCTTAATAGGCAGCACAAGCAGCGCTCTGTGGAGAACACTTTAGATAGAGCAATCTTTTCAAAGCGCGTACCTCATAGAGAGGCTAGAGTCGCCCTTTAGCAATTTTGGAGTGTTCTCAGTTGCGCGTAACAGTTTGGGGGCAAGTGAGGTGATATCTCCTTTACAAGTTCGTGCATCGTTTTCTGGTAGCGGCTTCGAATTTAGTTTATCCCTAGCTGACTCGTCCTCGTTTGCACTTATGGCAAAGTAAGGAGGCGGGTTCACCGTAAGCTGCGCTGATCGACTGGGGATTGAGAGCACAGCAAAGAGCTCTCTGGAGTAGTGTGCAAATAGTCATCATGAAATAATATAACAATTAGAAAAATTCATAACTATTTATAGTGATCAATTTTATTTTCATCTACGTTTTAAAATGTGGATACATGTTGCATGTAAATCAAAGTCGTAAATTGATCGTGGTATATATCTTCTTTGAGAACTTTTGGAATTTTTATCGATATCTTGAGAATTGAAGATTCAAAGCTTTTCGAGGCATCATGATAATACTTTGGCGACACCTTTGAAGTCGTTCTGTTCATAATGTCATATATGAAGTTTAAGTTCTTTAAAGAAAGTTTAATTTCGTACATTTAATGCATTAAACATTTTTCCCAACTTAGTTCATTTATATGTATGTAATGAACTTTTATACTTATGAATAAAGCTAACATTAACCATTGAATTGTTTGGCTCATTAAAAAAAAATAGTTAACGTTTTAATGAAGCTTTTATTATTTATTGTGATCGTGAAACTGTTGAAATTCCATACTGATAATAAAATAAAGAATTTATTTTTAAAGATTAAATTTAGTACAATTAAATTGTTAACCAAAATAACTGCGATCATGCAAAACAACGTACTAACGTAAACCTAAATATATAAATAAACCACTTGTTAATCTAAGAAACATTTGCATTGCACTGCGCTAGTAAACAGAGAAAAAAAGAACTAGACCTTATCTCGCCTAACAAAGCGGATTGTCGGTTTCGTCGTCTCCTCTCCCGTCTATACATCTCCAGCCCTCCACTATATATACACATACCCTCTTCTCTTCGGAGTATCCGTTTTCCGTCTTCTTCTTTCATCTCCCCCGACTCGCACGCCTATATACGTCTCGTTCACCGCGTCGCGATTTCTTTCATCCTCCCCCATCCCCGAATCTCGCATCTCTCTCTCTCTCTCTTTATACAGGGAGATTTTCAATTACGAATAATACGATCGAAAACCAGCGAGTAGCGAGTGCACACACTGGACTACCGGCCAGTGCGAGCGTCCTCGACATGTCCGAGAGGCCAAGCGTTCCGGAAGAATGCAGCTTATGCGTTCGCCGAGCGCAGGCGGACCGCGTATTTTTCGATATTTTTCTATCAAATCGCTGTCAACGACAGATTGCAGGCCGACAGCTGGCGCGTCGCTGTGCCGGAATTGGCTTTCCTCGGATGTGCAGCGCGATGATTGTTGAGGCAGCGCGCGAGTGCACGGGGAGAGCCGCTCGACATGGAAAGAGGACAGAGTTGTGAGAGAAAACAATAACGGAGGGCTGCGATGATTATTGGTTTTTGCGTGTGTGCGGTTGAACGTTGCAACGTTGGCTTGTATGTGTGTGTATTCATGGTCAGGAGTTATCTGTGGAAAATCATTTATTTCGTAGCGATTCCTGGTGAACATTCGCGTAGCAGAAAATGGTCTGGAATAGTAAAAGGACGGACGAAATGCAATTTTGCTTATTTTTGAACATTTTAGGGCAGCAAACTACTATTTATACTTAATAATCGATTGTTAAAATATTATAAGCTAAGTTCCTACATTATAATATGTAAATTATTTTTTCGGTAAAAAAGATGTTTTATCACAATGTAAATATAATTTTAGTTTGATCAAACAGAAAGCTTTGTAATTATGAAAAAAAAAGTTTTTGAAGAAATATATGTACATGTGTGTGTGTGTGTATGTGTATGTGTATGTGTATGTGTGTGTGTGTGTGTGTGTGTGTGTGTGTGTGTGTGTGTGTGTGTGTGTGTGTGTGTGTGTGTTCGTGTCTGTGTATATGTATGTATGTGAGGGTGTGTTTGTGTGTGTGTGTGTGTGTGTGTGTGTGTGTGTTCGTACCTATGTACCTGTATACGTTCGTATGTATATATATGTGTGTGTATGTGTTTGTGTTTGAGTAGGAGTTTATTGGGATCTGACACCGTTGACACGACCTCTCGTGGCGAACAGTGATACTAGTGGGAGCCCGGACTTTGCATTGATTAGCATAGCGATTTGTGTATAATTTGTGATTTATAATAATAAAATAATTATTATGGAGGTCGGAGAGTTTGCACCGCGTAAGGCAAACTCCAATAGTAATTATTGTTCAGTGTAAGGGGTTGTGAGAGCAGATCAAACAAGAATTTAAGTCTTAGTTTTCCTCGCTTCCCGAGGCCAAACGAACGCATTGTAAACAAGTAGAATGCATAATATGAAATATAGGTTAGAAACTTACTAGTAGATATACAACAGAGCAGCTATGATGTGCTTACATTATTCGTTTAAACCGGCTTTACATTAACAAGAACAAAGTGCAATATTGACGCTTGTCGATACCTCACCATTTATTTTGTACGCAATTTTCCTTAAGAGGATGCGTCAGACTTACTTTACCCTCCGATAAAGTTATTCGAAAATTTCATTTTACTCAAAAAATACGCATCAGAATCAAATTTCCTTTTCAGGGTAGCTTTATTTACGTAAAATACATAGTGGAACATTCGAATTATGATCAGAATCGAAAATTAGCAATTACGTCATTATGCTAATTTTGGATTCTGATAATAATTCGAGTGGTCCGCTATGTATTTTACGTAAATAAAGCTACCCTGAAAAGGAAATTTGATTCTGAAGCATGGATTTTGAGAAATACGAAATTTTCGAATATAATTTATCGTCAGGTAAAGTTGGTCTGACGCATCCCGTTACACTAGAGGACTGCGAGCAGACAGCTGTAAAGCATATGCTATCACTATTTTCGGCTACTGCATTTTTACCACATTTTATAATGTCCCCTGCTACAAATTTGCATTATGAAGGATTACTGCCAGCCCAATCGAAAGTACTCTTCATAGATACTATTTGTTTAACGTAATACTAAGTTTTCTTCATTTAACCACAGTATAAATACGGGCTATTGTCCGCCACATTGGATGACTATATATATTGGCCACACCCTCATCTCAGATCCCAATATGTGTGTATCTGTGTGTCTTTATTTCATCATCTTCTATCTCTCCCGCTAATTAATTCTAGCCAGATATAAGCTTAAATTTCCTTTTAAGGTGATCTATTTCTATAAGCTCAAAAATACCTAATAGATCTGTGTTGAGATCATGAAATTGATTTTACTCTAAAAAAAAAAGCTCAAATAATGTGAAGATAAGCAATTAATCGCGACTAGAAAACTAGATTATTTTGTGAGCGCTTTTTATTTAAACTAAGAGTGGAATTATGTTGTTAGCTGCACGTGAAAATATAAAACGTAAAAAGTAAAAGTTTACTAGGATATAACTGTACCTACGAATTAAAAGAAAATTCTGTTTAAAGAAAATCATATTACACTTCTTAGCAAGTAGTACTTAATATATCATTCGTTAACCTTTCTCTTCTTCCATTGCCGAGAAAATGGCGACTCTGGTCGATTTTCACCCTAAGAATTCTTTCGCACTCTCCGAAACTTCGACAAGAATCGCACAGCCCCGCATCAAGTTTCCCATCGTTTTCCGACAACTTTTAATTTTTTCAACGCTCCGAACGTTCGCACTTAGCGCTATCTACTTTCAACTACTCCGTGCAAACTGTACTTCAGCCGCTACTAACCGCGAGCATAGCGCGGCGCGCGTCTCCTGCAAAATTTCATTACACGCGCCGCAAGCACTTGAACGTGCTCGCTGTTTATGTGCGAAAATGCGACGAGTGGACATATGCACGCAAGTTAATTTTTATTGTATAGCACCATTTGGTGCCCATTGTAGCATATTTGCTACGTTCCATTTAAGACAAAACAATGATATGTTGCATTTTAAGCAGTAAGAAAAACAAAATTCATTTGCTTCTCAATAATATAAATGTTTACAAAATTTGATGAGATTGATTTTTCCAGGGATAAAGAATACAAATTTTTTCTTAATATTTAAAAGTGATACATTTGAAAAATGTAAAACAAAATGTAAATTATTACAATATTTGATAATTTCTGTGGTAGCGAATTCGTCGTTGTAAGCACTTTCAATATGTATGCAATACCTATGCGGAGCTTGTGCTTTAATCCGATTGTCCAAATTTTTCGACAATGAAAATTTTATTAATCCCCGAAAATCTTGGTGATCACACAAATCTAGAAGATTTGCTCAATCAAAATAATGCTTGAACCGATACAAAAACAACATACGAGTCAAACATAGAACCCTCCTTCTTTTTGAAGTCGGTTAAAAAGAATACTTTTTCATCTGAACGCAAATCGTAAGAGCAGAGTTAGTAGTAGTTAGAAGAGTTTCTTTAATAAAACGAAATACATGTATTTGGATTAATTGGAGCTGCTGACAAATACATACGTTTGCATGGTTGTATTTTTCATACTTAAGTTTTTCAATAATGAAGTCCTATAGCCAGATTTTCTATTAAGTCAATCAATTCAGAAAAAATATTCCAGAAGACACCTACCATTTTATCCCATTGTTTAAGGTGGTATTCCTCCTTATTAAGAAAGCAAAACTTGAATAAAGTTAAGCTATACATATTTTGGCAACAGTTTTATATTAATTGACAAATATAATATTTTCGCACAATTTATTACATATTATTTACACACTGTTTTACATATTTATATCAGATGTAATATTAATACTTTTACAAGAGTTCATTTGTCTACATGTTGATGTTATAATATGTTAAAAAGAAGTTTACGACGATTTGTCGGTACGATGCTTGTCATTTAATTGGTCAATGTGATTCGAGCACTTATTTTACATCACTTCTGATTATAGTTCTTTAAAACTTTAAAATATTTATCGACCTAATTTTTTATTTGGATTATTATACGAAAAAAACATCAATCTATTTATTTTTACAATATTTTTTTTTTTTATAAAACTGTAGGTAAAAATTATAGGTAAATACAATTAAATCTTAAAGAACGGCAAGTTTATTAATAGTTACAACCTGGCACCTATTCAATCTATAAATTGTTTCAATATACATAAAGCAAAAAGATGTAAAATGCTTTAATTTAAAAGTTCTAGCATATCTCAGCTTATTTAATTTAAAGAGGATGGCAGATAAAAATTTGTTCTAAAAATATCGTTAAAAACCACCCATTGAAAATTAAATAAAATTACTTTATCTAATTTTTAACGCGACATTTGATTGGTTATCATTTCGGAATCCAATAAGCATTTAAGCTACTAATAGACCTTTAAAATTGAATCTTCTCGTAATTTCTCTTTTCTCTCGTATTTCTCTATCTTGCTAGTCAAATTCGCAATTCCTAGGTACCAGAAAATATTTCCCAAAGCCTCGTAAAAATCTGTTTTCCAATGATATTACTTTGCTTGTCAGTTGAGAACTATGAAGTCATAAAAAGTGAACAACTGCAAAAAATGCATGCCAAGCGCTCTACGGACTTTAAACATTTTTTATTCATTTTCAATGTGAACTTTGTTGAATTTTCGCAACTCATAAAAAATTAAAGAAGATATAGCTTCGAAAATCCTCATGACGTTATACCGTAGATGCGAGTCACCCCTTAAAGTAACTATTGCCTAACTTCATTCATAAAAACTTAAACAAGCTGCAACTTTTTTTGAAATATGTAAAAATAATACGGACAACAGAGTTCCCTCATACCTAATATGATTACTAAACTGTAAAGTCAGCTATTTTGAAGTATGTCGAACTGAAAACTCCTTTATAGTTACTGTATACATCCTAACTTTAAAAGTCCCCAACCGTACTTCACTTTTTGACAATTGAACGCGAGTCTCCTAATAACAAAGCAATCCGACTTACTCTACTACGCATTTTCCCACATCGTTCCCAACACCGCATCTGTTAACTTATACTCGCAGACATTCTTCTCTCGGTGTAACTTAGACACGCGGAAGAAGCGAGCCGCTCCTCACTGCAGAAGCATGTAAGCCGGATGGAAGGGAAAGCCGGCGTTGTAGACGTAGATCGGCCTGTTGAAGGCGAACGAGTTGGCGACGGCCAGGGCCGGATTCGACTCGATGTCCTCATCCGTCGAGGAGCCGGCTCCTGTTACCTGTACCGTCGGCGTCGACGGCGTCGTTGGTTCCCTGCTGCGCTCCGTTGTCGTGCTAGCCTCGGTCGTGGTCGTAGGAATCCTCGGCGTAGTAGGAGTTTCTGAGGTTAATAATTTGACCAGTGAGTCGTTTGTCAGCGGTGATGATTGATGTGCGAATGGTCGTTTAAGACAGTTTGGCATTCGATTTGAGATTTTTGTTTTTGTAAACTAATATCTGTAGAATTAGTGTATGTACACGGAGAGAATTTTCTAATAAAAATTATGACGAAATTCGCAGTAAAAATTACCGTGAATGACTATAAAGCTGGGACACTCTAACTTTACGGCAGTTTTTATTGATATTTACGATAAATTTTACCGTACTGAAGGATAAAATTTGCCTGCCGCAGAGTAAAAGTTCCCTGTACAAATCTTAGAGAAAGCCAAAATTTGTGGTACAATTTGTACGAAATATTTTTTAAAAATCTGGATTTTCTTTCAATTGTTGTAGCAGTATTATCATTGATACTTAAATAAGTACATTTATACATATTTATATTTGAGTTAACCTAAAATGTGTACACGCTCAGTTGTTTCCTTTATCAGCTGTCTTCTCTTTCTCAAATAAGGCAAATTTTACCATTCAGTGCGGTAAAATTTATAGTCTGTGCGGTAGAATTTGTAGTCAATGAGGTAATTTTTATAGTAAAATATCAGTAAAAAGTGCCAGAAAGTAGGAGTGTCCCAGCTTTACAGTTATTTACGGTAATTTTTACCCTGAATTTCGTTATAATTTTTATTAGAAAATTCTCTCTGTGTATTGACGTATGCTTGTAACTGTTGACAATAAGTGATTATTATGCTCGAAATCAAGACGACAAATTTGGCGTGCGCCTTTCTCCGTTTTAAAATAAAAGTATTTTATAAGCATTTATATGCATTTTTTATATTTATAAAAAAATATTAAAGTTATAATTTTTACATTTTTAGTTAAGCACTTGCATGTCATTTACATGTATGTGAGAAGCTTTGATTCGTTTTAATTCAACGTTCAAAATTCTGAAATTTAAGATAATGTAAGTAAGTTAATTTTTAACCAATCAACCTAAAACTTTACATAGGTACACGTTTATATGCATATTATTTGGAAATTATACGTAAATTATATATAAATGCTATTATTTAAGTATTATTTATTTATAGCGCTTTTTCAATTAACAAAAATCTGTTCCGAATAAAGACTTATTCTTGATACTTTTTAAAGTCTAAAATGTTTAAGTAAAATTTTACTTCATAGAAAATAGAGCTGATCAGGAATTACTTCTTATAGCCAATCAAAAACTGGATCCGTCACAGTAATAATAAAACTTATTTTTACGTTCACTTATTTCCTAGACACTTTGGAATATCAAAAACTCGACCTTGTAATATCATCAAAATCTTAAAAATCAGTGCAAACCATTAAAATCCGTTTACCACGACACAAAGAATCAACCGATTTTAAGGATTTTAAGGAGCTCCCCCAATGAAAAGTAGATTCCTACATCGTATGTTTCGTTCCTCACGATGATTTGTCAATAATTCGACCAGAGGCACAACTCTCACGACTTGTATAACGCGCCTCTGGTCGAAAAATTCAGTACTCTTGAAAATTCCCTTAGAAAAACGATAAAACCGCTCACCATAAGTAACTAAAAATCCTTTACCTTGCACCGGTGGCCCGTAGCGCTGCGCAGGCCTCACGATCCTCTGCAGCTGCTGGCCACTGGCTGCCGGATTGAAAGCCGGGCCGCGGGGTCGCCAGCCCCTCGACTGATAAGCCGCCGACTCCGCCGTGGCCACGACGACGCCCAGCAGCAGCGAGAGAAGGACGACGGCCTGCGGAGAAGGTGCCGAGAATTAGCGGATTGCGCGCAGACCGAGAGGCGAGTGTTTGTCCCGGCTGGGAGGAGAGGCGCGCCGGCAGAGGCGAGGAAGGTAATAGAGGAGCGACAGACCGAGGTGGCGACGCGGTTGTTTGCCGAACTTGGGGGACTTGATTGGGTTGGGGATTGGGGAGGGGATTTTTTGGAGGGGTTGTGCTTTTAGGTTTGTGTATGGTTTAGGATGAGTTTGTTAGGAATTGCGGAGTTATATGTGTTGGATTGATTTTGCTGGGATGATATGGAGTTTTACTGGGATTTGTAATAACGGTTATTAAGGTATGTACTTTCTTTGGTGAAATTGGTTGGGAAATCGGTAGCTTTAAACATTCTAGAACGTTATCTAGTTTTGTATAGATTTTCTACTTATACTTAATCGAGGCTTTCAATTTCATAAGCCGAAAGCCTCGATAATACTGGTTAAGCTTCTGTAAGGGAATTAAAGAGATTTAACAAAAGTAATAGATTAATTTTGTAGTAAATTATTTATCACAATCATTAAATCGAACAATTAATGCAACCTTTGTTGGAAATTTCAAATCATTATGAGAGTTTTCAACATTTTCAAAATTCACTTATTTTGCTAGAGATCTAATAAAAATACAAAAAAATTATCAGTTTTACAGAATACTTCCAGAAAATTTTATCTAGATATATCAATTTAGTATGGATTGATTTAAACATCAAAACATCAATTTGTTAGAAACAAGATATTTATAAAAAAGTTATTTTACTTATTAAACATTAATAATTTTTCAAACTTATCTATTTTTAGTATACATTATTTACATTAACAATCGACTCTAAACTCATTTGAATAATAAAACTTCTCACAATTAAAAACGAAATATAATGTAAAGCAGGCGCTATAAATGTTAGAAAAATTGAGCAGCTGAATAGTAAATAAAATAATGTTAAATCATATGAAATTCTTTTATTGAATTATTTTATATTTAAAGTGTTAAAATATTAAAATAATGATACAAGTATTTTATCTTGTTCAGTGAAAGATTGAAGTTGCTTTCGACGCAATAAAAACTTGTCAAATTTCTTGGTAAAAAATCTCGAGAAATAAGCTTTAACTACCGTAAAAAACTTTTATTTAACTTATATTATTAATATTAATAATATTATTATCTTCTATCATTTATCACTGTCCATAATTATTGCAACATCGTCAGGCATATGTGCATCTCTTCTGTAATTTACGCTTATTAATTCCTGTATCTATCAACACTATCACAGATAAAGCATATTACTTCCATTAATATCCAATCGTAATATACCATCCGGTATTCAACACTGCATGGTACATGATGAAACCATAAATTTGCAAACGTACGTGCGTATATCATTTCAGTACAATATATAGATCGTAATTTTCAAGCGTTATTTGGTTATGTCAAAAGGTTTCCTATTATTGCAATTAAATATAATTATATTACTTCTTTTAATTTAATAAGGTTTAATTTCTGCGGCTTTTTGGAATAACCACTTAATTACATTTTTCATGTTATCTGGATATTGAGGTTTTAATTTTCATACTAAAGCGCTAGACCAAAATGTAAGAGAAGGTAAATAATATTTATCAAATAATGTATCAAAACTGCCACGTTAATTGTAGTATCAAACTCAAAATTCTTTTTCTTCATTAGAGAAAATGCACAAAATGTGGGCTTAAGTAGTTACTTCGAGTAAATATGTATTTACACCGTAAAATGGGTAAACGTACTTTACAATGTTTAGTTCGTCTGAAAAGGATTTATGTTACAAAAAAAAATCAAAATACCTTCAACAAGCATCCGGCATGATAAAATATTGTTATTATTTATTGTGAATGTAGATGGAATACAAACATCGACTTAATTTATTATTTCAGAAATGCCATATCTTTATTTCTTATGATATTAGAATTATTTTATTAAACAAAAAAATTAGTGACATTAACTTGTACCTATATCATTGTTTTATTAAAAATAAATTAAATAAAGCCTTGTGCAATGTGAAAAACTCCTTTACAGTCGTTATGCGCTGTACCATTTTTAACCATACGGCGATGTTTCATCAACCTCCGCTATTTTAATATAAAAGAGACCTCTTGTTTCACTCAAAATCAAGTGCAAACTCAATTTTCAAAAGAAAAAACATACTTAAATTGTTATTCCACTACCGCAGCTTTGAATTTTACATTAATATTCAATAATCTTATCGATTCATAAACACATATACGCGCTCTATTCCAAAAATGTACAACACACTTCACCGATACACCCAAAATCCATCGACCCCTCCGTAAACACGGAACTTTCGCTCTCAAAATCACCAACACGTACGCGCTTGTCACCGTCGCAGCCTATGAACGGCGGGCAATTTTTCCATATCATTGTCCATAAATTGACCGAGCTCGTGTGCCTCTAATACGGTATACACCGCGCCGGCATCCCGATACAACGGCGCTAATGACGTAGACCGCCGGTGTATATATGTATATATATATATACGCTGTGCCGGGGATCTCGCGCTCGAGTGTATAAATTATCGAGAGGCCGAGTAGAGCGCGCGCGACAACAACGGCCGAATCAAAATTACACCGAGCCGCGAGACTAATCAATGACTCGCGAGCGTCCGCGCTTGCTAATGCACCAGTGTAACGCGAAATACATCGCGGTTTACCCGCGCGGGGGGAGGGGGAATAATAGGGTTAGGGGATGTGTAGTGCGGCGTTGCGAGGGCGGATTTTAGGAAGAAGGTTCTAGATGAATGGGTGGGTAATTGTTGATGGATTTATGGTGTTGTGATGGTGAAATTGCAGATATTTAAGGTGATGTTAAACCCTGTGTTACTGGTAAATACGGGGAACCACTTTTTTCATTCATTATTCAATATTAAGAAAATATCTCTATGGAAAGTTATTATTTTTGATTGGAGCAACAACTTTCCATAGAGATATTTACTCAAAATTGAAAATGAAATGAGAAAAGTGGATCCTCATATTTGTCGGTGATAGGTGGCTTTAGCATCACCTTAAGGTGACGATGAATTGATCGATTTGTACGAATATATTTACAAAGCAGAGGTGTAGTGCTTTTTAAAAATTTACAATAAATTGTGCAATTATTAAACTTCAAAAGTTTTCATTCACTTATATATAGTATAGGGTATAGAATGTGGTATAATATAAATAGTCTTTAATAAGTGGAAGTTTTGCATTTTTCTTAAAATAGATCCGCGCTTTGAAGTAATTGATCAATAATCTTTGAAACGGTGCTAAAGTAATTAACTAAAAATTACAATATAACAAAATAAATAGCTTAATTATAGTGTATAATAATTAAAATAATTAAAATATGCCTAAAATAAATTCATACTTTCACTTCCGATATTGAGATAAGATTCTTGGCCTAGTTTCAAAAAGACTGATCAATTGCTTTGACGCAAGATTCATTAAACAAATGTTTTCTTTCTAATTTAGGATTTTGAAGGGTTTGTGATAGTCATCCACAATGCTTTCAACACTTTCAATACATCAAATACTTTTATATTATTATGAAACTAACCAAAATTTATGATAATTTACAAAGGGTGAATTTGTTCAAATTATTTAGTTTAACGAAAGTTTTAATGGGGACTGATTTCGGCCATTATATGCTCTCATCCTTTCAATTTTTAGTGTATAATATAATTTTAATAAAACGTTTTCAAATATCGAGAATAATCACTGTATGGCTATGTTATGTTGAAAAATATTATGATTTAATCTTCATATAAAATGATTTATCAACCTTTGACAAGAAATTATCGGGGTGACAACGATTAGGTACACTCGCTAGTAAATAGTTTCTGTAGAACATCTTTAAAATCTTTCCATAAGATGGGTTAGCCTTTTGGAGTGCACATTTTTTATTATGTGTAATTTACATGCATTCTATGTATTTATAAGTTTTTGGATCTTTAATTACGAATTTGAAGTCGAAATTTAAAAATTGAAAACGGCCGATTCAAAATTGCGGACAAAAATTACAAAAATAATAAATTTTGTATTTTCGACCTTAGATTGGTAATCAACAACCGACATTAATTTTTTATAAAAAATATGCTTTTTTAATATCTTATTTGTTTACAGCATTTCTGCAACTAACGAATTTTCATTATTTACATTTTATATACAACCTGTTCATTAGCATCTTATAGATCTTGAAAGAGCAAATCATCCGAATTAAGAATTTAAAAATATTACTTAAATATTCAAAAGTGATAAAAATAAAGGTGGTAATACCTGGCAAATACCACTGCGCTCCAAATGTCTAAAAGCCCAATTTCAACCAACAACACAAAAACACTACTTCAAAAAGGTTCACCAAGAATCAGTAACCGCCAAGCGTACAAGCTAACATCGATGTCGACCCGAATCGCTCTAATCCACTCATGCGCACGTACCTTCATCGTTATCCCAGAATGATCCCGTGGATCCGCGCAGCAGTCCAGCCGTCGCGCAGAAATTCGACTGGTTCCCCGCGTCCCGGGCCCGCCGACATTTATAGGGCTCCCCACTATATTTCACCGGCAGCCGCTGCGCCCCGCGAATACAAAGCACGCAACGCGCGGCGGCTGCACGTTGCATCCGCTTCTCCTCGTGTACGCGCGCCGATTTCGATTTCGGCCCGACGCCGCCGCCGCCGTTGATTGCGCAAAGTCTTGCGCTACCTTGATGCATTATATGCGCGACGATCGTGGGTTATGCGGCGCGACGCACGCTGGACGATGGATGTGGGGTAGGAGGGGAGTGGATTTATTAGAGGTGCCGCAAGGTTTCGATGCCCAGTTCGGAGGAGGCTGAATTTGGTGAAATGACTGGAATTGTTGATTTTACGAGGAAACGTGTGTGATGTTGTTCTATTTACCTGGCGGAGAGGCAAACTATACAGTTCAATAAATTCGATCGAGTTAAGATTTTAATTATTGAAACAGAAATTTAGTGTACACTTATTTACAGAGATTTAAATATGCCGATTGGTTACTTTGTTATTTTAAGAAAATTTTGTAAAATTCAACGAAAATAATGAAAATTATAAATAGTCTATATAATATACCCTTATGAATGGGAATCTCTAAATTCAGGAATGTTTAGGTGAATTCTGAATGTTAGGGACAGACCCCGTAATTTAGCGGTGATTTTATGGGTTTTATACTACATGCTTTAGGGTTACTCTAAAAGTTTAGTGGTAAACACTGTTGGTACGAAATTGATGATGCATTTTAGATTATGCTCAACTACCCACCACGAATAATTAGTATACGGGGACCTCTTTGTTCATTCAATTAAAAAATTAAAAATGAAATGAAAAAAGTGGTTTTCCGTATTTCCCGGTAATAAATGTGCGCTTTTCAATTACTGCATTAATGCAAATTAAACATGTTAATTGAATTATTTAAATTGAAATTAAATTAAAATCACTAAAATATAAATAAATTGAAATTAATTAAAAAAAATTATCTCATATCATTATTTATTCCCTCTACACATTTTTCCGATACTAATTAATTACGTTACACTCAATTTCATTGACAAGAATTTTAACTGATTTCAGCGCTTCATAAATATTTAACGTACCGGAAACACAAACCTGCCAACATGTACTTATACGCACCCAACGTTGTTTTCAATTTTCCCCGCAGTATATTATTTTAACTCGATTCGGATCTCTTTTCATTCATGAACAGTTCATTAATTTTCCTAACTGGCCAGCTGCGCGCTCGTCCCGGTGAAAGGGAAAAATCGGACAAAAAGCCGAGCTGTGCCTCGCGCTGTACAATGCGATGTCAAAGTAGATAATAGGATCGATATAAACAATTGGTACAACAGCGGCCGTGTTACCGCGGCCATGCTCCTGAATGGCGAAATCTGCATCGCACATCGTATTGTGTACCGCGGGTTAAATTATCGCGATGAATCCGATTTAGGCGGGAACTGCATGTAAATGGCTCTTCTGCTTGCTAATTATTTGAAAATTGAAAAAAATATATAATTTACGGTGTAGTCTTTGAAACGATTTGCTGATAAATAATGTATTATAAAAGTAGAAAACTATTTTTTGTTATTATAAAATTCCTGTGAGAAATCTAACTAACATCCGTTGTACATAGTTGTTTGAAACAAAAACCAAATATCTGTTCTTTTCATAAAATTACATTCATAAGATATAGACATGTAAAAAATTGGAATGCAAGCATTAGAAACCCAATGATTAAGAGAAAAAAACGTATGACGTAGCTTAAGCCGTAATTTTTTCTATTATATATTATCACACGCGTCAATATTACCGATCGTACTGTGGATGATCGCCGAGAAGAGAGAGAGAGTGAGGAAGAGAGAGAGAAAGAGAGAGAGAGAGTAGGTGGGGGGGGGGGGGGGGTAGATAGTATGCAAGGGAGGGAAGTCTAATTTCTAGATCGGATATTACGTCACATCGTATCTGCGATGACCTTTAATAATGCAGGCAGGAGCTGAGCTAAATCTGACGCCTCTCGCATGCACGATTTGATATACTACGCGCCCGCGCCGACCTGTTATTATACGTGCATTATGATAGATGTCGCACGAAAGTAAATGTCAGTGGGTAATGTAACGTTCGTTACGAAAATTAAATGTAATATATCGACCAGAACAGGCTACAATTTTTTTTTCATATAGTACGATTTTATATTTATTGAATTCAACGTGGCTCGGATTTTTATGAGTTCAATAATGTACAAGGAAAGTTGTAAAAAATATGTTTAATATTTTCAAAATAACATGGGATCTTATGTTTATATACATTCGTAAGTTCTAGGTGAAAAAGATATCTAGTAACAGCAACGCTCTTACTGTACTTGGTATGTATCTACTTACATATTTATGCTCGCATTTAAATTCTCTACTCCACATCGCTTTCCCTTTACAAATAAAACCTCGGAAATAAAGTAAGAAATGAATTTTCAAATACGAAAAAAAGATAAAGTAGGTACAATACTTTTAAACAAAATTTTACTTGATTTAATTATCAACAATTAAATTTACCAATCTTGAATGTGCGTAAAAGTTCGTTATAGTCCGTGACTTAATATAATCAAGCAATATATTCCTGTTGTCTTCTGTGACATACACTAGTATTGATTTGATTAGATTAATCGTTTTCGTTTACGCACGGGTACATATAATTTTCAAGAATAATCGAAAAACTAAAAAATAAAAATTATATTTGCATGCTCGAAGAGAGTATTATATTTTTTCCAATTATTAAAAGTTATTTAGCGTGTTTTTGACGTGAAAATATATTTTCAATTTAGCTGCCTTGATTGCAATTTTTGTTAATAGAGTATATTATTCGTTGAAAAAATGAAAGAATTTTTATCTGAAATATAACATTTTTTTAAAACAATATTCTGAAACGCATATTTGTTCAATTAAAAATCATTATAAATTCGTTATATACACATTCATTTATATTTCATAAGTAAATTATTATATTTAAATAATATTGTATTACTGAAATAGATAAGATTTAAATTCTTTTAAAGAATCAATTGAAATCTTTTTAAGAAGGATCAGTGTTAATTCAATTGATATAGTTAGGTTATATAGGTAAGTGTGGGAATTAAAAAAATAGTAATTGACCAAAATTTTTCGATTAGTTAAGAGTTTATTATAAAATACGTTTTTTAAAGATTATACTTTGTCAAATTAGTTTTTTTTCTAAGTCCAATATTAATAACCTAAATACATTTATTTTGAACACAATAACACCTTAAAAAAAACCCGTTTAGATCAGTTTTACTCTGCAATACATTAAACAAAGACTTCCGTTATGACTATTCAAGATGACTTAACATCTTTGTCTAAAAAATATGTAGTATATATGGTTTATTCCAACTAAAAAATATATCAACAATCCATTATTAATTCAAACTCAGTTAGACTTCCCTAAACCAAATTCTGTCCTAATCCACGAGTACCGATAGCCAACGTTCCCTCGCAAGACTCCTCCTATATAACAATCGCCTCGACGCGCAGCAAACGTTACCCCCCAGGCAGAATAATACGACCTCGTAAATCACAGCGTCAGCAGTGCGAGCCTCGGACCCGTCGTCGTCGGAATTAATACACGCAAACAAAGACAGTAATACGTCTGGCGGAGCGCTGTATTACGTGATCGATCGCATCGGTCATCGCCTCGCGCGCTCGCGTACAATAATAATCTCGGGATTATCGGTAGGCGATGCGCGCCGCTGTAATTTCTCGCGACGTGGAGTCTCTGCGTTATACCGGCGCGTACGTGAGCTGAATCGAGTCGAGCGCGGACGCCTTAATCCACGCGACGTAGCTATTCGTCTTCCCGTGTGGTTTGCGTTTGTCATGCGCGCGGAGAGAGTGTTTCTTTTTTTGTACAGTGATTTGGAGAACGCGAGAGCTGGATAACGATGTTTGTGTAATCGTTGGGATGCTGGATCGGTAAGGTATTGGTGGTCGTGGGAATTTGTACGTTGTTGTTATCGGAGGGAGGTAAATAAATGGGGGTGTGGTGTGGTTTGGACGTCGATAAGGTGATACTCGGAGGGTAAGTGCAGGAGGGCTGCGCGCTCGGGGGTTGCGGATGGTAGTGTAGGCTTCTGCTTCTGGGTTGGAGTACGTGGAGAATCGATGGAGGTTTCCCGATAGGGTGGAGTCTCGGGATTTTCGCGCAGATTTCTGGTAGATGGCATTCTTGTTGCTGTGTAGAGTTCGATTGGAAATTTATATGCACAGTCGCCGCGTAATGTGATCTTGCGCAATATTATTAGTCTCTTAAGTGCTGTCGAAATAGACTATGACTGTTAAACTTTCTCGATTTCGAACCTTCGACAATTGAAGTACTGTATAATGTAAACATCTTTTAGTTTACTTCCGTAGCTTTATTACCACCGTACTTTTATTTATTCGGGTAGCTCGATTTTCTTGAGTCAATAGATCATTTTTTAAGTACCAAAAAGAGTCTAGTACCCGGACTAAAACTGATAAAAAAAGAATCGATAAATTTCGAGAGTTATCGGCACAACGTTAATTTATACTTTTCTGGGAACATTATAACATGATAGTCTTTGTGAGAAACTCATTAAAACTGTTAGTCTTCGTGGGAAAGTACGAAATGTGTTAGTATTAGTGGAAATTTGAAATGTTCTAGTCTTTGTAAGGGCCATCGATATGATGGGCATATGACAACTGAAATCTATTTGATGACATCGTTCGTGAAAATGCTTTGAAAAAAAAACTGATGCTTAAAACGTATATTGCTTTTACTTTAAAAATTCACATCAATGCTAAAAATTGTCTGATCAAAGTAGCAAATGAGTATGTTTCTACACAAGAAATGTCGGATTTTCAAATTTTCTACTCTAGTTTCATTTCTCATATTTCTCCAGCGAATGAAAGCAAAAAGCAAAATCAACTCCAGTAATGAAATAAAAAAAGTAACCCACATCCATCACCCAAAATCGATCATAATCCTGAATCAGGCAGCTCGCCTCTGGTATTCGAAAAATCTGCATCATCGGTTTCCGTTAGCTTCTTCCGTTCTTCTCCGCACCCAGCAACGCGCACGAACGCAACCGCAGGTCGTTCCCTCGCTCGCGATTCTCGGAGTAATTGCGACCGCGACGGTGCGCTGCTCTTCGTCACTCCGATAATCATGCACCAATTCGCTCAACTAACACGAGAAGGTGTTACAACTTTGGAAAACGGATTTTGACGATTCTCTTAGGAAGAAAATAGACAGAAATATCTGCAAGATTGGCTGCTGAGATTTTAGAACTTACAAGTTTTTGGCACGTATTATGCCGTAAGGTTTCTGCTTGCAGAATTGTCTGTAGAATCATGTTCTAAAGGATTTTTAATTTAAAAAATATAAAAACTTGTATAGACAGACTTAGATGAACCGAATAGGTACGACTTTTAGTTTCGAATTAAAATTCAATTCACAAAGTTATGACACTATAAATAAAAATCTGGTAAACACTTATCTGATAAGTCACATTTCTTGATAAGATCACCTGATTCGGTCACTTTTTTATCACCTAATTTATGATTATGGCGAACAAAAATTTGAATGAATGTTAAAAACGTCATGTTACGTAGTTCTGAAGCTCTGTATTGGAATTATAATAATAATAAGACGTGAACATATACATCCAAATAGGCTAAGATTGCAACAGTGTATACCTGTGCATCCAATAATGTTCCCGAAGTTTCAAAAAGTGACTCTGGGGTGGCACTGACGCTTATACATACACACTAATACAGTTTTAGTTGGTTTGGATGTGTGAAATGCGCCCTCAACTCTAAGAGTTTAACGTGTACCCACACTGAGCGTCAGAGTTATGTATTGCGATGTTCAATATATTTTAAAAACTTTTTGTAACGATATCTTTAGATTATATTTATCAATTGATATATTTGGTTATTACATCAGGAGATTTAATCAGCTGATCAAGTCAGGCAGGAAATCAGCCGATATAATATGGTGATAAATCAGTTAACATTGTTAGGGTAAAATTGGTAAAATGACTGGGAAATAAATAAATGATACTTATTTATATTAAAGGAAATAAATAAGTGTATTAATAAATATCAACAAATGGGTCGTGGATTACGATTAAAAAATAGACCATCTATTAGTACATGTACTTATAAATAAACAGAGGGACGTTAACTCACACATACTATGCATACAAATCTTCTTTCTTCTTTTCTTCGACGACGAATAATAGTAGATTAACTTGATATTAATACCCAAAATTTGGAGTGATGTAGACAGAAGATCTGCGTTAACATGAATCCGTCCCTCGGATTCATGCGGTTTTATGAGGCAAAGAAATTATTCAGCTTCTGCGCTGATGAAGTAATTGAAGTGTAGAGGATTGCGAGCGAGCCAACGGATCGCGCCGCGAGCGAGAAAAACGTACTTCTTCTTCACACTGTGGTGTGTCGCGATCGAGTCCTAGTTTCGGCAATTATTCCTCTCTCGTCACATTTCTCCCACCTCTTCACTTTACTTCAAAGGTTTGTCGCTCAATTTTCTTTTTCTCTGAATCCTCTCATATAATACATTACAACATAATCAGGCAATTAATCATCCAACATAATCAGGCCATTAATCGTCTGAAATAATCAGTCGATTAATCAGCTAACATCAGGAGATAAAGTAGCTAACATAACCAGGCGATAAATTACGCATTCTAATTCGGTGATTACCTGGTTCAATTAGCTTATTCATAGGAGGTAAATAATCGCGTGAATCAGCATATTTTCATCAGATAATTCTGATGAATAAGTCAGATGATATATCACGTCAAAACACCAGGTACTTTATCCGCTAATCTTTTCAGTACGGAGACTCTCTTTCCAGAACTCGTCCCGTCGCCTCTTCCCGCACTAGCGCGCATTATCAATCCGTACCTACAGCCGCGGTAATTTAGCAATTGCCCGGCCGGTCCGAAATCACCGAACCCAAACTTGGTCGTGGGGCAATTTCGGCGCCGACTTTCCCTGAATGCGCGCGCGCGTGGCTCTTATCGTCGCCGCGTGGCCCGCGCTTTAGTATGCCGAGTACGGAGCGTACACGCAGCGTTGTTGTAAGGCGGCCGTCGCGAAAGGAATGTTAATTATCATCGCGCGCCGACGCTGTATATATACCTACGGCGCGGGGCTATAAAGTCAAAGCTGATGCCGCGGCGGCTGCTGCTGCTGGCTCGTCGGTATTTTGGAGCTGTGCGAGACACGGGGAGGCGGAGAGGCTTTGCGCGACTTTTGCGACGTGCGTGCGGGATTTGAGGGTGGAGGTTGGGGTGTAGCCGACCCGAATCCTTTGAGCTGTGACGGTGGATTTTTAAGATTTGTAATTAGGTTTATGTATTTTGAAGCGGAATTTGGAAAGTGGAAAGGTAGGTTGGGAGTAGGTGAACATTGAAATAGGTCGGACAAATTAGTTTTGTCGATTGGATGAGTAACACACTGAGAAAACTATCGTAATGTACGTGATATATATCGTGAGTAATGCAGCATCGTATCGTAAAAATTTACGTGTCGATGTTGTAATTATTCAGCGTTAGATGCAATATGATATCGAAAAATTTGATATTTGAAATTTTAATTTTTAAATTAAAAACACAATTTTAAATAGCTTAATTTCTTTTAGAAGGCGAAATACTCTCTGCAGATCACATGCTCATGATTTTACAACATTGGATCAAAAGGAATTCTCTTTACGATATCTTAATTATACAAAATGAATTAATTTACGATAATGTCTTCTCAGTGTATAAATAAATAAAACTAGAAATTTGCATTTTCTTCAAGAAAAATGAAGTCATTTCAATATTTACATGAATAAAACACTTCTTAAAACTCTTTATTTAGATAATCTTTAAATGATATACATGACAGTTCAATTGTTTATGGAAGTTGAACAATTTTAACATTAAAAATGCGTAAGCGCGCTTAAAATATATCACGTGATCTAGTTAACGTGACAAATTTGAAAATTAGAATGAAAAAAGTAAAATGAATAAGGTAAAATAAGTATTTATTTACAGCAAAATAATAAAAAAAAATTATTTCTTTCACGATGAAAAGAAGTGTATGTGCTGATACGCTAAATATGACTCATCTTTCATTGTTTTTAAAAGGCTGTAGATATACGTCATAATTAGATATTATCGACCCACGATTGTTATATACTTTTGAATATATTTATTCTTATTTATATTTGTATTTATTCTAACATAAGTTTAATTTTATTCACTTATGCTTAAACCATTTCTTCTTTTCCATTACTAATATTGATATATCTAAATATGTAATTTCATTAGTCAGATAATCTTTACGGATTTTTGCAAAAAATAGACAAAAAGAATTTTCATCTTTTTAAATATGTATTAAATATACTACTTAATTCTATAAAATTATTATTCTATGTCTTATAGTCGTCATTTTAAAAGATCTAAAGAAAGTCAATTTTTAAGAACTTTTATACAAGAATACACCTTTAACGCTGCACGAGCATTATAAGCCGATGCTTAAAGTGAGTCAATAAAATTTTGTATAGGCTTCTTTTGAAAGTACGGAGTGTAACTTTGTGAGTCTTTAACGACGTTGGTGTGATTCTGCGATGGGACGAGGAGCCGAGGGGACGAGATTTTGTGGATGCACTTTTGTGTAGAGGAGGCCATTTTATAGTCGGTGAATGCTGAAACTTTTGGCTTTTGTGAAACTTTTATATTGTTCGTTTTTAGGGTGGAGAGGTTCTTTTGGAAAAAATTTAGTGACATTTTAATTAGATCGCAAAATTACAATGTCTTTGTTTTCAGGGAATTTTAATGTGACGGCTAAAATAGTTTGGAAACCAAGATGAATATACCGACGCTCCTTACAAAGACTAGCACGATTCAAATTTCTCGAAAAATCCTACTCTTCTCAAGAGCCAACTTTAATAAAAAATTGTAATTTTCATATTGTCTGGCAAACACTATCTGTTATGGCACAAAGCCGGATTCACGAGAGGAGAGATTAATAATTCAATAACAGTTTAAACTTTCAAAATTATATTTATTCAATTGTCTAGCCGATATATTCCTGTGACGCATTTACGCTAAAAAGCCGATTCTTTCCCTAATAGTCACACGATGTGAACCACACGAGAGTCTAAACTGTACTGCCTTGTTGTTGTCGAGAGCGCCAACGCTCGCCCTTTTTTACGACCTTTACGCGTAGCCCATTTCATTTGGTTCTCTTTCTTTCATAACGCTGTAGTTAATACATCGCATCATTTCAGCACTGCATATTTATTTATTATCTATTTCACATTATTATATTCGCCGTCAATTTTACTTTACAATAATTATCATTATTTCTGTTAGTAACACTATCATTTTGTTGAGGGTAAAAATTGTTAGTCTTTATTAGTAAATGTAGATAAGTACTAGTTTTTGCAATAGACCGTGAATAAAGCTAGCATGTACAAGTAGGCAAATAGGGGATTAATTTAGTCGTTAATTAAGTATTTCTTGATATATGAATAGCACTGACAATTGTGGCACTGAACCATCGTTATGAAAAATATTCATTTTTTCTAATAGGTAAAATTTGGTATACAAGTGATATCAAAGTTAATTTCTTGAATAAAAAAATGTATTACTATTTTGATATGTATGCAAAGGCTCAATTCAAAAGAACAAGTGCAGCAAATATAATTAAGTGTAGAATATATCTGTTCGACATTATGTTAGACACAAAAATCCTTTAAATCATCATAATATTGATATGTATTCTATATTTAAAAATAGCTAATTAGAAAACTATTCTTAGTATATTAGTGGATATTAGTTAGTTGAAACTAGCTAAAAGATTTTACTTATATAATATATTTTTACATATACAAATTTCTATTTATACAAAATTTAAATGACAAATTTAAATAAGTATTTATCTAAATTAAAATGACAAATTTAAATAACTATTTATCTAAATTAAAATGACATGAGTTAGAAAAAATATCTCGCAAAAGTAAAATTAATATCATCACAAAGTTTTCTCTTCGTGCAAAAGCGTAAAAGGGAAAGATTTCGTTTCCTACGAAAACTTGGATAATGATCATTAAAGTTTTTATGGTTAAAATCTGAGATGATGTGCTCGGAGTTACAGTAATAACCGAGCTTGAAAACTTTTCAGCATAATTGTCTGGAAGCGCAAAAAGGAACGCTTTCAATTGACCTATTTTTGGAAACTCATTATCACGAGAGGGAATCAAGATATTAGCTCTTAAATATTTGCGGTTTGAACGATTCCCGGTAATTATCTACTTTGAAATGACTGTTTCTACTTAAATGTTTTATACATTTCAAGTAAAATAATGAAGACCAGAATGGATCTGTAGTTTACAATGGCTAAGTCGAGAAACATTATCGATTGTATTCTTTTGTTGGGAATAAAATCGCATTTAATAGGTATACCTTTAAATATAACGATCAACTTTTTAAGCAATATATTTACTACTATAAAAACTAACTCTTATTTTCTATTTATATAAAACCTAAACCGTTTCTAATTAATTATTTTTTTTATTATTATTGGATAGTTGCTGACTTTTAACGTAATAAGAAAATTAATTAATATAATATAGGTTCTTGACATATTACTATAACATACGATTTAAAACTACAAAACAAATGATCATATGATCTCAGTAATCCTAGGATTATGTATTTATAAATAATAAAATAATATATCCTTTGTTAGACCGTCAATGAATTGAATTATTATTATTATTGAATTATTATTATTTCTGTGTAAATAAGCAAAAGCTACGTAGTCGAAAAGCACTATAAAGTCGATCCAAAATAAAAATCGTGAACAGGTAAGCATGCTAAAACCTCGAGTCAAAAAACTACAGCCTTTGCGCGCACGATTACCACTATACCTATATACGCAGCGCGAGCGCGTAAGCTACCTCAGCGTACGACTCTCCCTATAAGCAGCAACATGCAGCAGCATGCAGCGGCAGCAGCAGCAGCAACACATCCCCGTCGTAAGCGAAATCGTAATTTACGTCTATATACGCCCATACATATACATGCGCGAGGCGCTACATCTCGTGCTCGTTTATATTTCAAACGCGAATCCGCCGCCCCCCCCCCCTCCTTCCATTCGTTTCTCTCTATACTCTCCGCCCTCGCACCCTTCCTCCCTCGACAAAAGCGACGAAGACGAAGCCCGAGAGACAAGACTGCTGCACTGCGAGCTGCACCTACGCGCTGCGAACATACTGCGCGCACGAGCGTCGGCTTGAAATTCCTTATTCAACGAGGCCCCGTTGTAAAATCGACAAGAGAATCGCGTCTCGCGCGAGTTGGCGCCGCGTGCGCGCGTACACGCCGGCTTCCACGTCAAGCGACACCGTCGAATGACATAAGAAGCTTGGTAAGTTAGTAAGCTCAAAGTGCTCTTTCAGCTTTAAGCTGCCGCGAAGCGCCAAAGCGACGCGTCCCCTTTTGCTTTTTAGAGTGTTCTTTTTCCTCGTCAGCTGGGAAATATCTTTTCGAGAAAAGAGACTGAACTATCTCGCGTGCGTGTGCATCTCGGAGGATGCACGATTCCGGCGGTTCATCAAAATTTGTACCTCGAACAAGCGAAGAATGTAACGATATGTATTTATCACATAATTGTAGATGTAAGTATATAAACCATTAGAAGTCTCATTTATTCTTTTATCTGGTTGGAATGTCGATTTAATATAGGTATCTCCTCAAAAACTGAAGAATCAAATTATCGGGTGTAATAAGACAATTTTTCTGTATTACAAAATAAAATTTGCTAATGTTAAATTAACACATTTTTAAATGATTTTTTAGCCTATAAGAGCTGAAAAGCCATGTAAGTTACTGTAATAGTTCTAAAGTTATAGAAAAAGCCGGTACAAAGTCAAGAAAATCGCAATAAAGCACTCAATATAAGTCAATAACCCGAATAATAATGTATCGTGCAAGGTTAAGGGGGTAAAGGGTGTCTAAATATGAAAATTTGAAAAGAAGTTAGCAAGTCTATATTTTTTTTCTAATACAGCATAATTGTTCAATTATGCTTAATTGTATTATGTAAATGACACAGAAGTTAAAAAAACATAAAAAGAAAAAAATTATTCAACTTAACCCATTTACCTACCTACCGTCTTCATCGGTGACTCCAAAAATTGACAAAATCACAGTTGCCATAGGTTATTTTTTTAAATCTTCAGTCTTTTGACGGCAAAATTTTATTTTTACATTCTTCCATGTATTCCTTGCTGTGACCAAAAAAACCTAAATTTTTTTAAGATTGATCCAAAAACGAGTACTGCCATCACACAAGGGCAAGAAATACTTTTCGCGTAAGGTACACACCGTACTTTATGTCATATATGTCGCGTTTTTTGTGCCTGTAAAGGGGGTGTAATTGTGGCTGTTATTCAAAGCGGTCTAAACATATATTTATAAAACCAAAAAACAGATCAATGAAATTTTTTCAAAAATTTGTATTGATATGCATACCTACACACACGCATATCGAAATACATTGACCTTTTGAGTAGAGGACAAAAAGACCACTCTTTTCGCCCGCAGAGCGAACCATTATTGCCAAGAGCGGGTAAAAAGTTTTTCTTCGCTCCCTGGTTGGTAAACAGCCGCTTTGCACCTGCTTTTGAGGCATAAAAAAATGCGATAATCGTGCATTTATGCCAAAAAATTTTTACTCAATCCCTCCCAGCGCCTGCACTAAATTGCACTCCTATCATTCCACGTTAAACGTTAAAACGAATGTCTGCTTTATAAAAAGGGCATAAATAGACCTCCTAACCTCCCCGCTATCTTCGAATTCACGAAAAATCGTGACCCCAATTTTGTTCTTCAATCCGGGAGCGCGGCAGTAGCCGCATCTCCCTGAGAGATGCATACAAATTCGGCGATCTATCCACCTCGCGCGCCACTTCATATCGGATGTACGTGCTCTCTCTCTCTCTTTCACTATCACTACTGCGGCTATGCGCGCGAAATAATAAATGCCAAGCGCGCGGACCCGCGACACGCAGTCCCGTGAGACAGCGCACAGGCGACAGCCACGGGGACTGATATCGCGCGACAGCTGGGCAGAGGCCGACTTGTCAGGATTTTCGGGGGGGTGAAGCGCCTGGTGCTCGAGGACTTCGAAATTTGAACGTACATATACATACATACAGATGTACGTACGTGAACATATAGAGATAACTATTATTGTATATAAACGTTTTTCAAGTAAAAGAAGGATAAAATAATTTCATCAATGTTATTGAAAAAAAAAAAGAAAAATGATTATTGTGGTTACTTTTTAGAAGGTTACTTTTGCGCTCGCCCGAGCGGGCGCGGCAAAGTAACTTTTTCGTCGCCTACCTTTAGTATCGACTACTTCTTGTCCGCTTTATAGGTACGAGAAAGCGCGAAAATTCTGCATGTGTTATAAAAAATACTTTTCTCCATTTCATAAGGTATACTTCTTTTACATAGTATTTTGTCAATGATATTAATGGCTTTTATTTTAATAATCTTTAATACAACTTTTCTTCTGTATGACTGATTTAGAGTTCAAGGACGTCCTTAAATGAATATTGGTCATTTTTACTTCTTGTTTTCAAGCCTATTTTTATGTTTAGAGTTTATAATTTGTCCTCAAGATTACTTTATGATTTCATTAAAAGTGATTTGCAGGAGCAAACTAATTATAGTAGAAGTTAAGTTTCAAGTACCGAGTCTTACCGTGTTTGGTACTTATATACTTAAGCTTGCATTTACTTCCACTTATATGTGTCGAACTTTTATAGCTATTTTCTCTCACTCAATGTTTCTTCACTTGGTATTTTAAATGCTTTGAATATATTTAATTGCTGCGCATGCTTTGGAATATTTATTAAATCATAAAAGATTGAAACATTAATTCGGGATAGAATATATTCTAAAATATCCGTTATACAATTGAAACGCTTTTCAGTCTCAACACTTAATCAAAATGTCATTTTGATATCAAATAATAGTCTGTTGAGAATTGTTCATAAAAACACATTAGTTCAACACTACACTTTCAGCACATCAGTTTCAGCCTTCTAACGATTAAGTATTCAATTATTTTATTTTAAAAAAGCCTAGCAATGAACAATTATCACATTTCTTTTATATTACTCTAGATTTCCTAGAATTAAAATTCTGTCTTATTTAAAAACGAGCGCTATCGACAAAAACTAATCAAAGACTATTATAAAATCCTGTTTCATCGTCTACTACAGGTGTATTCACCATTGCTCTATCAAGGCAGGAGTCCAAGCTTAATAAGACAAAAAACCTCTTTAAATTCAACTCTGATTAAGATTTTTTAAATTAACAATAGTATCGTAACGAGTTATGCTTCAAACCCGTGTGCACCAATTTTTATTAAAATAAATCATATATCATTAAAGTCATACAGGCTCACCACATCCTAACAGCCTTCTTAAAACACGGATCAAACAAGAGAACCCCTGCTAACTGCCGCAGCACAATGCTTTCTCAAAGAGAAAACCTGATTAGTGATGTTCGATTTATAGAATCTTATAATGAAAATTCGCATTAAAATAAATTAATGCTGTACAATTAGTTTATGATTTAAGGCTTCAGAACTAGCCTTATAAGACAGTTACAATAAAACAGACGCGTATTTTGTGAATATTTACGTATATTTTATATATTTTAGTAAGCAGTGCTATATAATTAATTTCGATTAGCTAAATTAGCTATTTTAGAAAAAAATAGATACATTCCTCAAACTCACTATTTTTCTTGAAAATAGCTTGAAAATAGTTTTAAAAGACAAATTGTAAGAAAATCACACGAATTTTAAGAATTTATGTCTGTCTTTTAGATATCTTCAATACAACCAACAAAAATTATATTTTTTAATAAAATAGCTACTTTTCAAAAATTCTTTAAATTTTAGTTTTTTCTTAAAATAGCGTCAGAGTAGCTTTAAAAGGCATAATTTGAAAGAAAATTGTACGCGCTTTCAGAATTTATGTCTATCTTTTATATACTCGTATCTTCAATACAAATTACTAAAAAAAATTTTTAACATTTTTTAAAATTATTTTATCGTAAATCATCCTGAATATTATTAACATAGCTAAAAAATCTGATCCGTTCTAAGTTCAAATGTAGGTACGTAATATGTCTGACAAATTTCAGCTCGTAACATGCTTTCCTGCAAGAGTTATTGTAGACACAAATTTTGGTTTCGTACATACATACAAACACACACACACATTCTTACATATGGTGAAACATTTTTAAAAAGACATTTTCCTGTCTCAGGAGCCTCCAAAACATCGAGATTTATCAAAATCTCTCAGCCGAAAATCTTCATCCTTACAAAGCTTTCTCTCCGAGGAAGCAAAACCTCCAATCAACAACCACTTCATCGAATTTGCAAAAAGCACCAGCCAAGCATCTTCCAAAAACCAGCAGCACGCCTAAGCTACTCTTAATCCCCGAGCGTCTGCTTGCACCTCGCGCGTATAACCGAGCCACGCGTGCACGCGCGCGTATAATACAACCGCAGAGCCCAGGCCCCGACTAAATCAGCTAAGAAGCGGGCTGACAGCCGGTGCAGCCGTGGCCCGTCGTCGCCCTCGTCTCTCTGCACGATCCCGGTGTATATAACCCAACAAGCCCTTCTCTTCCCACGCTATAGCAAACCAGCGAGCAAGCGAGAGAGAGAGGAGATAAGCCGCATTCATCAAGCAGTAGCAGCAGCAGCGGCGGCGCGGGGTTATCGAGCCGCCTGTAAATCGCCTCTAAGTTTCCGCGGCAGCTGGAGGGATGCTTGACGACGACGACGACGGCGGCGACGACGACCGGGCACACGAGTGCAGTGGCGGCGGCAGCCTCGCTCGCGACGCCATACATCACCGGCGGCGGCTGAGCGCGCGTGTTCGCGACTCCGAACAGCGAACGGGCGCAGCCCTGGAGCTCTCTCTCTCTCTCTGCTGTGTTCAATGGGAAAGGGACAAATTTAACGCAGTTTTCTGCGAGAGCTCGCTCTCGTCTGTGCCTTTGCTTTGGGGAGAGGGACAAGGTGGTCTGGAGACGCGATTCTCGATTTGGGAGAGTGCTTTGTGACGATGATGGTTTTTTTCTTTTTCGAGCAATTAAAGGTACGCAGAATTTAAAAAACGAATGGATTTTTTATAAACAAGTCGTAAATTAGGTTTTTAATTTTTTATTCCCGCAAAAATCATGTATTTTATTATAATTATTGCTGAGACAAAATTTGTATTCAAACTTCTATCAGTAGATCTCACAATACATTTATAAAAGATGTATTTAAAAAGTAGATTACCATACATTTGAAATATAAAAACAAATCTGGTATGCCAAACTCCACTGGAAGTTATGAAAATACAGAATTCAGAAAAATGATTTTAAAGTAAAATAGTAGTAATAATTAAATTAAAGTAAATTCTTAATTATTTATAATTTCCTTTTTGTTTGACGGGATAAATTTTTTTTGTCCACCACTGACAGAGGGTTTTGACTTTTACTGACGTTTAGATTTGCTTAGGGCGCATTTATTTAACTTTTTTTTGTCACGCAAATGCTGAAATAAAGAAGCAAATTTTCCTTTGAGGCCTCTTTCATTATTAAGAACAAAGGTTAAGAATTAGTAAAGAAAAATAATAATAAAATTGGATATTTTACCAAAGACCTGTATCTTCTTCCCTTCAGGTATGCTATTATTTATATTGATATTATTTATATAGAAAAAATTGGGAGATTTCAAAAGATCAGACTGATTTTCTTAAGAGATATTCTTAATGTATTGTAAACAAAAGTACATTTTTTGATTTTAATGTTGATATGTAAAATAGTATTATACAAATTGAAAATATAGAAATGCAAAGGTAATGTACTTTTACTTGATTTGGTTTGAAAATAGTTTAGAAAATAACAAAATTTATATCTATGATTTTCTATTAATTTATAATTTTACAAACGTCATTAAAAACAGAGATTCAAGATGCCTAGTTAGGCACCTACATAATCGTCACACTTTCGTTGATACATGGTTCACGAAAATTGCCCTATAGACTTTAAATGTATTAAAGCATGTGAAAGAAACTTATATTAAGTGCTGTAATCACGGATTGTAATATAAATGTGATGTAGAAAATAAAATTTTATTTCAACATTTTTATATCTTATGTGTAAAAAGAATTTGTACTTATTTTCTATAATTGATGACATTGTACGAAATTTTAAAATAAACACAAATGATGGTAAAGCGGAAATTACAATATTTCACACTGCAATATTTAATACATTGTTTAAATATCTGGATAATTATAAAATTTTTAAATTAATTACACATTTGATATAATCATGTATTTACATTGTACACTCGACGGAACAAATATCTGATCGAATTTGTTTGAATTTTGTTAAAATATGGCAATTTCATTAAATCGAATGCTCGTTTTCGCTGACCTCATTAGAGGATTTCAAAAAAATTCAAACAAACTCGATCAGATGTTTGTTCCGCCGAGTGTATACACCCTCGTCTACTCTTTTCTGAGAATGCAATAATTACTTTATTTACTTGACCATTATTTAGTTGATTTCATAATTTTCTTTATCATAATTTTGTATTCATCACATACAACTCCGGAAGCATATGAAAAATAAATAAAATATATGATCAATAATATTTTTTACATATATTTTATTATTACTAAATTACTTTTTTTACTCTTTTGTAGGTGTGACTTATGAATTAATATAGAAGAAAAACTTATACTTGCCTAGATTATACGTTTGTAAAATGCAAGTTTTAGGGAGATTTTCTTTACATTAAATTTTCATTACTATATGATGGGATGGTAGGCATTAATTTGGTATCTGGCTTGGATCAAAAAAGCCATTGGCCGATGGCTACTACTAAAGTTATCATACCGTAACAAAGATAAAGAGCAACTCGATGAAAATGAAGATTTAAGATAATGGAGTGTGCTGTGCTACTATTGACTAACTTTAATGAACAATTTGTTTGATATCGAAGTGGAACCTCGTAGTACTCGAGGATTTCTCGAAGTCAACTAGTTTTCAAAAACAAACTCGACGGAACACTACAAATCCTTGCAGATGTCATAAAGACGATTGAAGTAATACTATGTCCGCTAAGTTTGCGAATCTTTGAGTCGAACGAGCGCACACTTCTAAAGAGCATTGTCGAAATAAAATCGCTTTATGTTTTGTATTGGAAAAATATCTCGTTTATCGTTTAAAATGTTAATTTATCAATCTTGTAAACATTTCTTTGAGAGTTTATTTATATTTCATTGTAAAGTATTAAATTTGAGGCACGTATTTAATTAAATGTAATATTAACGAAAGTTCCATGTTCAATTTTAGTTCGAATCCAATCAATAAAATTAAAGAATGCATTTTCATCAATATTAAATTAAGTGATATTGCATTGATGATAGAATATGCTCGATTTATTTATAGTAGGATAAATAATAGTTAAGGACGTTCACTTGATAATTGAATTTCTTTAAAATTTCTTGAAACTTTTATCTTATGTTAATTTAGGTTTGTTTTATACGTCGTTGAAATTTCGACCCATCTTGCGGTATCTAAAATCGAGAAATTCAACTTCAAACTTTCAATTTTAAACGTGGGAACCCTATCTTGGCTCTCACAAAACGGACATTTTTATTTATTGTAAACTAGGTTCTCTTTACATCGCTTTGAAAAATTAGTATGTAATGTAAAATAAGCATAGAGGTAATACGTAAAAAACTAGTCATAGCAAGCGGTACTTTTTTTAAAGATATAATTATCTAAAGTTGTGCTCCAATGTTATTAGTATATCTATATCGTGGTACAGCATATGCAAAAGTTAATGCCGTACTTCAGTTTTTGGTGCTTTTTCATAAATTTTATATTCTTTACTAATATATTAATACTTCATATTATAAACTGAATTATAAATATTACCTGTTTGGGTTAAGGCGTGTGAGTAGGAATAAAAATGGTGAATCACGTATAGTTCGTTTTTTTTTTGTTATTATCCACGTGAAGTAAAATGATTTTTCTGAATTTTTATATATATATATATATATATATATATATATATATATATATATATATATAAATTTTATTTGATACAGCAATAATCGCCAGACGAAATAATACCTTAAACTACAGAAACGCACTTCGACGAATAGACATTACATACACTCCGATGTTCACTCAGACATTCATTCTCTCACATTTACCGTTTTTCCGTTTGAAACGAAAAGACCAGCATTTCGAGAAATCGGCTGCGTGTTTGTACGTTTCACAGGTGTGCCCAACCCCTTTGTCGTCACTGTCGATCTTCTGGCACGCTTTTCGAACGGAGAGCCTAAATTGAAGGACGATCATATGCGACGTTTCGACAGTCCGTAATCATCTATTGTTATAGCTTTCGCATCCCGACGGACACGCGCTGACCTACGAGGAGGAAAGGTCGGTGTACATTGTCGTCGAGACGTTTCCCCAAATTTGTTATTATGGTTGGTGAGTAGAGGATTAGAAAGAGCGTTTCCTACTTTTCAAATGTTTCCCCGACAAGTCAAGACTTCCCGCTGTCCGTAACATTACCATTGAATAATTATTCTTTCGAAAATTAACTTTCTAACCTTACTGTCAACCATTGAACGTCCTTAACGACAAGCAAGTGTAAATATATAACGTATTCTGCTATTTGTAGAATTAAAAGCGTTTGTTTTCTGATTTCCAGATTTTATAAAATATTACTGACTAATCAATAAGTAATGTAAAACCATACCTTATTCATGCTTTATTGTACCCATAAACTTTCCTATATTATTTATATCCATTCTTCGCTACACATTGTTAAATTTAATATAATGTTTTATTAATTATACGAAGGTAACAATATTAAATTTATCTTTGTAGATAATTAGATAAGTTTCAACTTCAGTTGTTCAAAACTTTTACTTTGCAAACAATTACTTTAAAACAAATACATAATTATTCATGAATTAATAAGTGAATGTCTTTTAAAGCAACAGTAAATAATGTACTTGCAGTTTAATACCCTAAACAAATCAACAAGTAAAGTCACGTTATCGATACCAAACATTCGTGAAACAATACTTAAACTAGAACGTTGTTAAACATTCCAATGTGTACACTCAAACAACGACGGTGTTGACATCAACAGTTTTAGACAAACACTGAAACTTGACAAATTAATTGTACGAAGAATCCCAAGATCAACGCCAAATCCACGATTGCTGATGCTAACTTTTCGAGCGTTAACAATCAATCTATGGTATCAACAGCGCAAATTCAAAGACTAAAACACAAGGAAAGCTAATATGTAAAAATTTTAAGTCTGCAGAAAAATTCTAAAATTGTGAGGCAAATAGAAAAAAAAATTCTTTCTTATGTTAAAATAGAATAAGTTTACTTTAAGAGCACAAGTCTTTGATACACAAGCAAATTTCATTAGTGTAATACAAAATCCTCTCGTTCGAATTTTGATTCATTCTCTAGAGCAGACATTTATTTTAAGGTAGCCTAAGCTTAAATGTGATGAAGGTGATACAAAAGGATAGATATATGTTGACCATGAATCGATGGCCCTTACGAAGACTAGCATATTTCAGATTTCTCAAAAACACCTATTTATTTACAGAGGCATTTTATAAAAAAAACTAGTACTTTTAAGATTTTATGATGAATACTAACACTTTCTTATATCCTCTAAGAAAAAGATAGTTTTTGTGCAGGATTTTAAAAATTATATTAATTGAATTATACTAATTCTTAACCTTTTTTTTATTAATAATAAAAGTGATTTAATAAAAAGTTTTGACTTATTTAAGTTGTTTCAATTTTATTTTAATTTTCTCGATTTTAACTAAAATTCAATGTTATTCAACATTTGCGTGACAAAAAAGTTAAATAAGTGCGTCCTAAGCCTTAACTTTTACTTAATTATTACTGCTATTATACTTTAAAGTTCTTTTTCTCAATTCTTTATTTTCGTAACTTCCAGTTGCGTTTTGTGCACCAGATTTTATTTTTATGTTTTAAATATATACTAATCTACTTTTTAAATACATTTTTGATAAATCTATGTTGCGCCTATTGATAAAAATTTAAATACAAATTTTAGCTCGGCAATAATTATAATATAATACATGATTTTTGTAAAAATTAAAAATTAAAAAATTAGTTTAGATATAGAATTTTTTTGGAAGCAAAAAAATAATATTGCAACATAGTTTTCTAAGTTTTATTTAAAAGAATACATAAATTCAAGCTGATAAAAATTCACCGATACCAGTTGCGCAAAATCATAATCAAAACAATGTCCTTTGAAGGTTTTTTTGTTGCGCTGATATTTTAAGGGTGGTTTAGGGGGATTTTAACTAGTGCAAATATGTTCTTTTTACGTATTTTTATATACAAAGAAACAGTATATTTGTAAATGCCTAACAAATTTTGATTTTTTCTGTAGTTTCTCCCCTTAAAGCCCGTCTAAAGTAAGACTATAAGCTATAACTTAATTTTACAATCATTTAGATTAAATTACAAACTTGAAAAGTAAATAAGTTAAAATATGGAACATTTTAAATGCTGAGTATTTGAATTGTAATTCTTATTAACTCTAGTTTGAAGGTACAATTATCGCGGTTGTCAATTTTTCCATTATTTATTTGGTCTCTTTCAATCGCTGTCACCACGAACAAATATGTTAATGCACCATATATTCCACAGTATCGCACGCAATACAAACGGTTCCATCCCGTTTAATGATCTCACATCAATATGAAATAGTATCGACGAGGTGATTTAACCCATTTATTCCCAAGCGGTCATTTTATAGTCGATTGGTTTTTGCCTAAAAAATTGTCGAAAAAAAAATAATAATAACCAATAACACTTTTCTGAAGTAAAATTGTCCGCTCTTTCCGATTCTGAAGTCAGAATTTCGAATTTTCCGTTGGAAAATATCAAAATGGCGGTTTTAGGCAAAAACCAATTGATTATAAAATGTCCGCTTGGGAAAAAGTGGATTAAACTAAACTCTTCTCTCAAAAAAGAAGATTCTCTTCCATACCACTTCCACTCTGCACGTAAAGAATATCCTTCTTCTCCTACATAAAATTCCTCGAGGCGCTAATTTTCCCACGAAATTCCTCGCATTTGCCAGGAGCGCACCATTTTCCCCCCGTGCGTGGAACTCCGAAACACCATCGCGCACCGAATTACGATCGCCCGATAAAGCAGCCACAGCCGTGCTCCGTCCCGCGCGCTCCGCGCCCAGCATCAGACAGCGGCTTGGCGCATTTCGAATTCAGACTCAACGGGGCGCACCGCTCTCGGCCGTAAGGGGGTTCGTTTGTCATCGGGCGAAGCAATATTCGCCTCGCGAGCTCCACACGGGAAAATACGTGCGTGCGCGCCGATAAGCGTTTAGTTTTACGGCCTGGGGCGCGAGTTTATATTTCGCCGTTTCGCGAAGTATTTGCTCCGGGCTACCGGTGGCCGGGGTCTTGAGAAGCGAAAAGCGAGGGAGAATATTCGAGGAGGAGCCGCGCGTTTTCGGCCCGGCTGAACGGGTTAAATTGAACGTTCAGGGAGGATGTTTTCGAGGTGAGGTAGGTGCGAACTGCGCGGCTGTGCGAGCGCTTTTACGGCCGATGTGTGTGTTCGCCGGGGAATAAAAGTTCGCGCTGCGATGCGAGCGCTCTGATGTCGAGCTGCTGGTTTTTTCGCTTCGGCGAGTCTGTTCGGCAATCGCTGTACAGTTGATTATGGCTTTCGAATGCATTTTTCAAGATTAGGCGGTAACCTTTTTTTTTTTCTATAACAACGGTGCATTTATTTAATTTATGGTGACGACAGGAAGAAAATTGAAGGCCTATTTGTTACGGATTTGTGTCTCTATTCTACGGAATTCTGAATGTTCTAAGCGTTATTAAACTATATATTTATATTGTAAATATTTAAATTGTAAATCAAATCGTAAAGCGCTGCTTGATTATAGATTGTGTGTTGTTCAACAGCTTAGTTAGTCAAGCACCGTCGGCAAAGCCATAAGTCATGGGAGAATAATAATATTGTTTTATCCCTTGACATCGAGAAGTTCATTAAATTGAATTGTTCAGTATTTAAAGTATTTCTGTGATTCATTCGTAACTCTTACGTAAATTACCGCAACGAGCAGTCATACCATTTGACCCGTCAGACCCATCGTGCACCATTCTCCTCTAAAAGTGGTAAAATTTATAAAAAGGACCTTCGATAAACACAAGATTTACATCTGTGCATTTTTAATTTACAAATATCGCGGGTGAAGCCATGACTTAATTATTTAAACAGTTACACTTGTTTATTAAGGGGTTAATCCTGTGTAAACGCCTAAATTTTAACTATTTTTGTGCAATTTTTTTACAAGATAATAAAAAACAATCGTTCCAATTTTTTTAAATGCTTTTAATGACATTTTGTAGTGACACAAAAATTTTTTAGTTTAATTTTGTTAAGTTTTATTATTTTTTTACCGCCAAAGTGGACATTCAAAAAAAAGGTAGCTCGTCATGGCGATATTGGCAGTTTGGGTTGCATGAAGTAAAAAATTCGAATGGATTATTGTTTTGTAGGTTTTTATTGAAAAGTAACAAAATGGCGCCTATATGACAAAAATCTATATCAAACTTCAACGAAGGTTTGAAAACTACTGCGAGGTTGAGGTGGCCATCTCCGTGTGCGAGTGATCGCTGTCGCAGTTGGGCACGCGGCGCGTGAAAAAGTCCTCCCGTTCCACCCCGTTCACCTGCACGAAATTGACGAGGTGCTCCTGCAGGTTGACCGCCTTGTGCTTGTGGGAGAGGAATAGGAAGCGGAACACGTTCTCGACCGTCAAATTCCTGGATAGCCACGTCTCGCACATGAGCTTGAGATCCGGGAGAGCGTGCTGGTCCGCGGCGGCGAGCAGTTTCTCGACGACGGGGCCGAGCTTCTCCACGCGGCCCGTGTAGATGAAGTGCAGCAGTTGCTCGAGTACCTCCTTGTCCATGTCTAGAATCTCGACCTCGCGCTGCTGTTGCTCCTTCGTGTCGCTCTCGAACATGGCGGCGAAGACGGGGCTGCGCGCCGACAGGATCGCCCTGTGCACCTCGAAGCGCGCCCCGCCGGCCAGCAGCGTCACGTCGGCGTGGGCTTTGCTCGTCAGCAGGCTCCCCATCTCGTGCCCCAGGTTGGCCTCGCTTCTCATCGGCTCCGGCTCCTCCGACGTTGGCTGGCTGCTTACGTTGCCCGTGCCGATGCCCACCTTACGATTAAAAATTAATGTTAAATTTTTGCGAAAGCTCGAATAGTATGTACAAATAAATATGGAAACTTTAATGTGAATTCTTTTTAATGATTTAACCTTGCCAGTAATAATAATTGTTATTTTACATACAAGGTTTTATACATTAAAAGTGTTGTTGAAAGCTAAAAGTATTGTTCCATAAAACCAACACATTATCGTGAATAATTTTAAATATACATACTAACTAAAAGCATTTAAAAAGCAACCTTATTCGATTAATTTTGCAAACCAAAATTTTAATTCGAATTCTGTCCTTACCTCGAATAAGATCCTAAGTTTACCACAATCTAGAAATCCAGATCTCTTGTCCAGCAGTTGACTCCTTTGGATCAGTCTGCGATGTCCCAGCGACTTCCATTGCGCGTGGCTGCGTACCTTGTGTGAGGCCAGGGTGTGCTTGCATCCATCGGCCTTGATGATGGAGATGTCGATGTTGGTGATAATCTTCGATGTCGTGGACGAGACCAGCTGCATGAAAAGGGAGAGGTAGTTTCTGGTGGTCTCATCGCCACCGACCGGGTACATTTTCAGGCGTCACTTGAACTGATTGTTGTCCCCCATCGAGAAGATAGAGGAGTGCACTTTCTTCGACAGAAATCCGTAGTTGTGGATGGTCCAGGTGAACCTCGCTTTGACCACCTCTACATTTGTTGAGCTTGTGAGGTTCGTCATGATAGAATCGCCCATCTTCGACATGTTCTCTGTAAAAAGTCATTTTTACTTTAATTTTTGTAAATAAGATATTTTATTGTTAGGAAGTAGGTACTAAATGTAATAAAAAATATCTAAAAGATTATAATGCTAATATAATTTTATAACAAAGTATAAATTAATAAAAATATTAATAGTAATAACCTGTACAAAAGTTAAATATTATTTTGGGTTTGGAAAGTAAAATATAAATAAATAAAACATACCTGATTTGATAGTAGATGAAATAAGTTTGACGCAAAAGCTGCTGTTAATAAGTTCAATAATTTAACTTGCAACTACTCGTCTGATGTTACAAGCCAACTAAATCGTCCTGGCAAAGAGTGTGCTAATTTATAGAAAGTTGATTCTAAAAGGGCCATTAATGGTCATTAAAAATACATTAGCCATAAATGGCGAGGGTTGGGGAAGACTTGTAGGACCACGCCATGTCTTCTTTCCACCATGATTTTGAATGTATACCTGCTTAATGTGATCGATGTCCACTCCTCGATCTTCTCGATGGGCGACAACAATTAGTTCAAGTGACGCCTGAAAATGTACCTGGTCGGTGGCTATGAGAGCACCATAAACTACCTGTCCCTCTTTATGCAGCTGGTCTCGTACACGAAGTCGAAAATCCTCACCGACGTCGACATCTCGATTGAGATCATTAAGGCCGACGGATGTTATTTGAGGTAAGGACAGAATTCGAATTAAAATTTTGGGTTTCAAAATTAATTTTGAAAATTTTACATAAATTAGTCGATAAGGTTGCTTTTCCGTAAAATTCCTACCATTTTTACTTTTTATTTTAGTAAACTGAAACTTGCTTTTCTATCTTTTGATCATGATATGAAAATACACAGCAATTTTTAAATGTTTTTAGTTAGCATGTATATTTAAAATTATTCCCGATAATGTGTTGCTTTTATGGAAAAATAGTTATAGCTTTCAACAACACTTTTAATGTATAAAACCTTGTATGTAAAATAACAATTATTAGTAATGGCAAGGTTAAATTATGAAAAAGAATCCACGTTAAAATTTGCTTTCACAAAAATGTAACATTAATTTTCGATCGTCAGGTGAGCATTGGCGCGGGCAACGTAAGCAGCCAGCCAACATCGGAGGAGCCGGAGCCGATGAGAAGCGAGGCCAACCTGGGGCAAGAGATGGGGAGCCTGCTGAGGAGCAAAGCCCACGCCGACGTGACGCTGCTGGCCGGCGGGGCGCGCTTCGATGTGTACAGGGCGATCCTCTCGGCGCGCAGCCCCGTCTTCGCCGCCATGTTCGAGCACGGCACGAAGGAGCGACAGCAGAGCGAGGTCGAGATGCTGGACACCTGCCTTTTTTTTCACAAACATAACAAAATAAACTTAAATAAAATTTTTTTGTACACTATAAGATGTCATTAAAAACATATAAAAATATTGGAACGATTGCTGTTTATTATCTTGTAAAAAGAAATTGCACAAAAATAGTTAAAATTTAGGCGTTTACACAGGATATATATATATACATATATATATATATATATATATATATATATATAAGATTCTATTTGAATACTATATTTTATATTTATCAGTATGATAAAAAAAATATTTATTTATTTTTCTTACAGTTTTCAAGCACAGAATTAAGGATACTTCGCAGCATGATAAAGATGCATTAACGCCTTTTGCGCTTTTTGTTACAAATTAGGCTTTTATATCTTAGAATTTCTTAATTAAGGGGTCAGTCCTGTGTAAACGCCTAAATTTTAACTATTTTTGTGCAATTTCTTTTTACAAGATATATATAAATATATATATATATATATATATATATATATATATATATATATATATATATATATATATATAAAGTTCAATTTTAGTTATTATATTTTTAAGATAACAAAATATGGACGCATAATATAAGCATACGGCCTATCCTCAATAGATGACAGTATTTAGATTTGTAAAATCACATCACGACGCCATATATTGCTATAGTATAAATCAAAGCATATTTCATTAAATAATTCAACTCAATTTAGTGTAGTCGCTCTTATCGCTTTAGTATAGCATTTTTCCTGCTTTATATACCGAAAGCTGCTTATAACTACATTTTTACAAAAATGTCACTCCTACCTCTTGGCATCTAGGCGTATCATATAGAATTTTCTGTACTTTTACTCACATACAAAATTCAAACTAGAGCATTATAGTTTGATTAAATTTTCGAGTCTATCAGAGCCTCGACATCGATAATAAAATTGAATAGTAACTCAAAGAATTCAAACGTAAATATGTCTATATATTCGAACAATCTTTAACTTTTACGAAGAAAATGATTTTCATAGTTAAAATTAATTTATTGTTCCATCAACATTTACACTTCTGTTAAATCTAGCATTTTTACAGTCAAAACATTCATTGTAAGAGAAAACAATCCGGTTTTATTTTATTTTATTTCAGTTAGCCGCTTTTACTAAAACAACACGTTACACAAATCTTCGTTTGTACAGGCGGAACGAGAAACAGTATAGTTTGCAGCTAATCCTAACTGTTACAACGTACTTTAAATAAATTTTACACTCCAGTAAATACATTCATGCGCTAAATATTATCTAATACAAAATAAATATTTAATACAATACATAATACAATCAACATTTTATATATAGTATAGAACAAAACAATTCGGTTGGATTATATAATTTGCGTATTCATGAAACAAATGATCGTTCATCGCTGGGTTTGAAGCGAACCTTTGATTCAAAGCAGAAGAGAACAAAAGGCGAACAGAAGGACAATTACAATTGTTTTAAATTTAGTAGAATTACAGTACCTTCATTGTCATTCGTAAAATAGAGAACAGTTACTAATTGTCGCCTTTCAATTCAAATTACTAATTGAAATTTCATATAATATAAAACTTAATTAAATCCTCATTTTAATCCTTCAATTTTCCAGTAATTTTTCTAGACACAGAACGAGATCGGCTGCGACATTTAAATAAGGTTAAAAGGATGCAGCGACTCGGAGTGTTCCAGGGAAGAAAAATCGCTCCGAGCTATGTGCAGTAGATACAGGAAGACCGAAGAGAGAAAGAGAGAGAGAGAGACTGGGGTTGAGGAGGGAAGAAGGGACTCGAACTCGAGACGATTTTCGCGGCCCATGAAATCCCCGCGTCTGCGAAAGGGGGCTTGGAGAAGTTCCAGAAAGTCACTTACCGCGCGCGCCGCATCCGAATCGCTTTCCCATAAATAAGCGTATAGGTAGCGGCAAGCGACCGCCGCGCCGCTGAACAATACAGGCACGCGATTACGGGCGCACAGTGCGCAGCGGCAGCCCCTCGAATTTTCGAATTGACTTTACTTTTGTGGATGGAGATTTTGCGCGAAGCATGTATACGAGCTTTGGCCAAGTTTCTTCTTTAACTCATCTTGAACGGGTGTTGTACAGCGTTTTTTGGAATATTTTAGTCGATTTTGAACGGTGTTTTTGATTGAAACATGATGCAACCTCTTATTTTCATAATGCATTGGGTCCTGCTTAATCTGATTGCATCGGGATAAGGTGAATTGAAAGCATTAAGCGTTTGGTATCAAATAATTCATCATATTTATTAAACGAATATGAATATTAAAATACCTATATGAAAGGTTATTGTAACGATTTATTTGGAAAATAGTTATTTATTTTAGTCAATAACTTTGTCTAATAACTTTTTACAGAATTTAAACCAGGCTGGCACACTAACTTTGAACCGAAAAACGAAACTTATTTGTATGAGTTCATAAATATTCTTCCTGTCAAAAGCAATCATTCTGACATTTTTTTTACTATTAATACCTGGTAATACCTTTAATTTCATATAAAAAAAAACTCAAAATATTGATAGGTATTTTAATATTTATTATAATACAACCTTGATTGTAATTATAATTTAATAGATAAAGCGTGTCAAAGTTTCGGTAATTATTTTTATTTATTAAGGTGAGTATACCATCAAACGCTTTGAAAAGTAGCACAACACAATATACAAATTTATGAGATTGTGAAACCGAAATTCAGCGAAAATGTAATTAAACCTTCATGTGGTGGCACGCAGTTATAAAAGCATTTACGATACAATCACCCGCAGTATCGTTCGTCACCACCATAGGTAGTCTATTTACGTTTACTTCAATCCGCGGGCGATTCTTGTTATTGACGTTTCATTAAACAAAATATAAATAACCGTTTTTCAGAATGTCTCTCGATTATGTACACTCGCATGAGCTCGTGATAGAAAGCGCCAATAATTAAAAAAGCAGCAGAAACCCAGAATTACTTTGTACAGAAAAATAAATAAAATTGTTCAATGGCTGAATGAGGGTGAATGGTAATCCATAATTTAGTACGCCATATAGATCAAAAGGGAACATCGGGTTATTTTAGAGTATGTAATTATATCACCTGCACATACTACACTTTAATAGTAATGCTAAAACATGTTTATGCATCTTTCTTTGCTTTTTCAAAAAGATAGCTAAAATGTGATGACGAAGTATTCTTGTGGTTTTTTAACATATAATATTTGTTAACCTTGTGAACTTCGAATATACTGGTCTTGAAAGATGTCTGTATAAGGTAAAGTAGGTAGTACTTGGACACTTTTTGAAACGGAAATACGAAATCAGTGTTTGTAGAGCCAAAACTCAATATTTTTCCCAAATCTTTAATTTAATCGTTAATTAGGCATGTTTTACCGTTATTAGTACAAGAAAAAATACGCTGACATACTTTTTTATACTAAAAATGTAAGTTTAAAAATTGAACTATATGTCGCAGTAGTTGGACATCATATCTCAAGCTTGTCCCAGTACTTGGACATAGTTAGGACCTAGTAGTTGGACATATGAATTAAATGTGTCCAACTACTGGGTTCAGAAAAAGTAGTGGACGTAAACTTGGACAATACATTCGGCATATTACTGTTCTCGACGTAACCTCAAAATGTTATATTTACATTTATAACAAATTTGAGACGTAAATTAACATAATTTTGGTTAAATTACATACTACACATCATAAACAATCCGTATGAATGCCAATGAATACATCTTTCTATCATTTTTATCAGTAGTTACAATCTTTGTCACTGCCCAAGTACTGGTCACAATTTTCATTCTGTCCAAGTACTGGGCACTTTACCTTATGTATGTGCGTGTGTGTGAGCATATGCGCGAGCGTGTGCGTGATAGTATGCAGCATATCACAGTTCCTTTACTATTTAGCGTTCCTTCTCTAAATTTTGCATAAATATTTTGATCAATACCTGGTGTGTGCATGAAAGTTAAATCAAAATGAATCAATTAGTTTTGTTTTTTAGACATTTATCGAAATTTTTATATTTTTATATTTAGGTTTACAGAAAGAGAATTTTGTATGCGATAAAATACTGATTAAACTCTACTACGTGCTTAAGAATTGTTTTAAATCTCTATAACTTGAAAGCTGTAACACATAATTCAATGAGATTTTTCTAAATGTTAATTTCGTATAGAGGTATATTCCTGTCAAGTCATAAGATCCATTGCTTCCTAAGAAAAATGCATTTTTTGGACAACGATAACTTGAGTAATACTTGATAGAATACCTTTGTGTATTTAAACTGCCATAATAGAAAACTAAAACACAAAGGTTTAGAAAAAAACTCTATCCAAAACGTGTCATTCCACTCAATTTCTTTAAGGTCTGACTTGAATTTTATTGCTACCTACGTCTAAGTCTGATGAATGGTAATTTTTTATTAGGTTTTCCTTTTAAAATTCTCGTAGTACGTTTCTTACATACCATCCATCATTACTGGTTAAAAAAATCATAAATTTATTCTGTTTTAAGCACAAATGAGTTATATATACAATATGCTATAAACAGCAAAGCAATACTATTACAATGTTGATAAATGGGTGCCTTCCAACAAACGCTGTTTTAGAGTTATAATTCACTTTTTTTTATAAATTAAAGCTTAAGTCATTTTCATGACTAGGTTCCTAAAGCCCCATACATTTTCTAAGAAAAGATACGACTTAAGAATAAACAAATAACCTATTTCTTTCCAAATTTCAAAGGTTAATATAAATTGTTTTTCATTTATTACAATATATTTTCAATTTTAAAGAATTTTCGACAGTCTGATCAGCACAGTCTTCATGGACCATCCTAAAGGTTTCGATTAAAAAGAAATTTTATTGAACTTGACCGACTTTTTTACCCTATCAAGAGATGTATGCTCAAAAATCCGAACTTAGCTCAGAAAGTAACCGCGGGGGTCGAATTTTTGCATCGCCTGCTAAGAACGAGCGAGAATTGCAATCGCGCTCTACAGCGGATGGACCTTTTGGCAGCGTCGCGGCTCACTCGAGCGGATTGCCGCAGCTAGCAGGTACACGAAAGAGAGTGGAACTGTCTCGAACGAAGAGAGAAAGGACGAGCCGAAGGAAGAAGAAACGGAACAGCCGGAGGGCGCGTGTGCCTCATCAAACGCCAATCTTTAACCCTCCGCCGCGTAGAACCGCGAGGCGTCGCAAAGCTGTCGGCGTTGGATTCTGTGAAGGAGGCGTGTGGAGCTTTTTATCGCTCGTACAGTTAGATTCGAAAGCTGTGTGAAACGGTATTCCGTGTTTATTGTATTATTGTTGTAAACGAAGCTTATATATAGTGTTTGGTATTTATGAAGAATGTTTGGATGGAAATAAATAATTTGTTTTATTTTTGGTGACTCTGCTAATTTACGGCTCGTATGTGCACTAAGGCAAACCACTTACTTCTCAGATATAGTGTAATATAATGTAAAATTTACAATGTGAAATATTATAAAACAATAACTTAAATAAAGTTTTTATTATAAAATTTTTTGTAACATTTTTGAGATATTGATATTGTAATATATTATGATATTATTTTATAAGTTTGGTTCACGTATATTTTAAGGATGTTAAATGGATATATCTGTTACATGCCTTTTTGCACAATTTGTAAAAGAATTATGTATTTAACGTTTTCTTGCGTTACATTTTGACGCCCCTTACAAAGACTAGCACATTTCAGATTTCCGAAAAATACTATAGTTCCTGTCGGAAGCCTGCAAAAAAATTAGTAATTTTTAAAATCTCAGAAAAAAACTATAATTATCTCAGAAGACGTAAGAAAGTATTATATTTCTCAGACAATCTATAAAGTGCTAGCATTTTTATAAAAAATGTAAATATGTAGGTGTTTTTGAGAAAGCTGAAATGAGCTAGTCTTCGTAAAGGCCATCGATATAATCCGAGTGTGCAGGTCTTACTAGGACTGTGTCAAATAGGATTATGATAGTTCAAAAAATAAAGTTTAACATTTAACTATGTTATTTACTTATTTTTGGGGGAGGAACAATAGAAAATAGAGAAAACTTTTTATTATTTTTTAAGTTATGTATATTTTAACATTCAAGTGGTCCAACTCAAATTCCTTAATTTCTTCAATTTTGCTTAAATCTAATTACAAAGTATGTTTTAGATTAGGAACAAGCTATATATTTATTGAGTATAAAACATCTGCAACTAATGAAAAAATTCGATATTCAAGCTTTAACAGCTCCCATCTTTTTCAGTATTTATCTTCATGGTATAATAGAACATTTTTAATGGACAGTAAAATCGTTACATTGAAAAGTATAATAAACGATACTATTTTTGCTCGACCTGTACTTAGTAATATAAGAAACGGCTGCGGGAGAATAAACGAATGATCGGCGCGACGAGGCGGTGAAAAATCGAAAGGTCGTCGACTGAAGTGAATAAAGAGATCGGGAAATTCTAGACTGCGAGGAAAATCATTATGAGCGAGGAAATTGGAGACAAAATATGACGCCAGCCGAGGGAGATGTAAAAATTTCAACCCAAGTTAATATAGTAACAAAACGCTATTAAGAGATCAATTTTATCATTACCTGTCTGGACAATTTAATAATTTCTAATGCTATTAGACTTGATCAATTATACATATAATCACACACTCACACATACCCTCAAAATATATCCTCACGCGGACACTCTCTCATATACACGCACACACTTATAATTTAAAAAGGTTTTAAGCTATTAAAAACTCAACATTTTTCGTATTCGCATTTCTATGTCAATTTTTGGCTTCAAGAACAAGTAACTTTTTCAATCAATGAATGCATTACAGTTTTTACAGTCTTTTTGAATGTTATAATGATTAATATATATACTTAGAGTGATTATTAAATTAATTTGGGCATAACTATATTTATTATTCAAATTTACAAAGTATTTGCGAAGTTCGATTGCAATTATATGAATCACCTCGTCAGAAGATATTCTATGTAGTTCAACTTATCGAAACTTCATGTCACAATGTTTAAAACAAAATGTCACACAAAAAAATTTGTTATCTTTGACCTATAATAATTTGCTATTCCAAAATGAGTAAAAGAGAATCTTCTCAAGTAAAAAATATTTTAATTCCACGTGTATTTCACTACTTTCAATTTAGCGCAAAAATTACTATAAAATTTTAAGGTAAATTCCGATTAAACATATATATCAATATATCTTTGCCGGTATATGAGATATCCTTTCAACGCATTAAAACGGTGCATAAGCTCTGAAAGAGAGAGAGAGAGAGAGAGAGAGAGAGAGATGGAGAGAGAGAAAGAGAGAGAGAGAGAGAGAGAGAGAGAGATGGAGAGAGAGAAAGAGAGAGAAAGAGAGAGAGAGAGATGGAGAGAGAGAGAGAGAGAGAGAGAGAGAGAGAGAGAGAGCAGAAGCGCGCGAAAACGGATGCACGCTCGGGAATTCCAGAAGTCAAGGAATGACGACGACGACGACGACGACGAAGACGAAGAGTTTTCAGGCGAGCTTCTCTTCCTATGCGTCTTCCCATCTTTCTTCCCTCTCTCACTCTCACCCTTTCCTCCTCGAAAAGTTCTCTCTCTTTTTCGAGTGCCGCGCACGAGCAAAAGTGAAGAGCTGCTGCTGTTGCTGATGTGCCTAGGTTTTAAGTTGCGCACGTCCGCGACAAGAGATAAATTAGAGTTGTCGAGGTGGGAGACCGACGAGCGCGATAGGAAAACAAAAGATATAGGCGAGTCACGGAAAGGCAAATAACGGATGTTTTATAACAAATAAATAGTTTTTCACTGATGATGAATCGTTATTTGTGAGATGTATCGTCAAGGCTGTGCTGACGTAGACTAATTATTAGTGTATAAAAAAAGGTAAATTTGAGAGGGCAAATTTTTCCTTTAAACAATTCTTTTTGTCGAATGCTGCGAATACTTTCAGAATCACTTCGATATCTGAGAAAAAAGTAGAAAAGATAAAAGAATATCGTTTTTTAGCTATATTTCATTATATAAGGCCTATTTAAGGGGATCCTCCATGTAAAGGGCTCAAAAAATCGTTTTTCTTTGCGGAAATCGATAGTTTTTAATGTGGAAGATATGCTCCTAAAGTTCCAATTTGTAACTCGCGCTTTAACTACAGTCAAGTTTAGATGTGCGCGCTCGCTTGAGCACTGAACAGGTCCAAAAATGGTGGGACCGATATTTTGTATAATATGCGGTCAATCGTGGTCAATCGACACATACGTATACATTATCACATTCTTCACCGACTGAACCTACAAAATGAATAAGTTTTTTTAGGCTTATAACTTTTATGACACGATTAAAGCGATATTTTTTTTCGTAAAAATGTAACTTTCTTTCAAAGTTCCATCGTTTGACAAATTTTATACTTTTTTTAATAAAAATAAGTACAGACGCTGAGTATTATCATAAAATAACAAAATATTTTTGCTTTTTCTATTTTAAACACCTGCAGTGGATGATACATGTCCCACCGTTTCACACCTCCGACATCGAAGCCGTTGGAAACGTCTCCAGTATATATATATATATATATATATATATATACACATACTGGAGACGTTTCCAACGGCTTCGGTGTCGGAGGTGTGATATATATATATATATATATATATATATATATATATATATATATATATATATATATATATATATATATATATACATATATATATATATATGCTTTCAAAAAACCACAAAAAAATATTTTTTATGTTTTCAAATATGTATTTAATACACAAAAAAAGTTTTAGCGCTTTCATGATACATTGTCTTCATTTTAGCGTTAATATGAGTGCTCTCCTTAAACAAACTACGGGTGCTACGATCCATTTCTAGGTACTAGTAAGTGGTTCTTCACTGTTCAATAAAAGATCTTGACCCACATCTCGTACTCTCGTCTTATAAGTAGAACATCAATGCAAAAATATCGGATGCTCTTTGATTTAATTAAATGCACCTGATGCACTTGTATGCAGCAGATGCGCGTGTATTATTACATCGATTGTTACCAAATATAATCTGTGCATCCATAAGGTCAAGTAGAACATGTATGCATATTGTCATGCGATGATCGGTTGAAAAATGTATAAAATAATAAATTTCTGAAAATAGGAATATATAGTTTTAGTTTAATTTTACATATTTAATAATTAATTCAAATAAATTTTTGAGAAAGAAAAGCGAATTTGAACATTTAATGTGATAAGTTCAAAGTCCGAAATCCTAGAGTTCGTGAAATATACGGAAATATTGATACTGATGAACGATACAAATTTCCGTAATATTCCATGTTTACAATTATTATGACGATAATTTTTATCAGAAAATTCTCTCTCCATAGTGCTAAAAGTTTCATCGATTTGTCCGAATGTGACTTGAGTTCTATGCGGTATAAGTGTAAAATAAAAATGCAATTGCTTTTAATTTTATTTAAAATCTATATAACAGTCGTGTAAAAAACATATTTTATGCACACCAAAAATACCGTGTTACTGAAGAATTTGTTAAGTCTCATTGCAATTGTCCTGCACTTAACATCACTTATCACCCTCAAAATACATTAAAATAGTAAACACGCTTGAAGCCATCCACGCAGCAAGGCAGAAGTTAGCGCATATAAGCCGCGTAGTAAAAGCTTTCTCTCTCTCTCTCTCATCCTCAAATGAGCTTTCGAACGGAAAACAGGCGTAGCACATTTCACGGTAAGAAAGCGAACACACCCAACTCAGGCACATACACATACATCTGCACATTCAAACCATCTGCAGCAACGGGTTTCCGCAATGCCGCGTGTACACGTATACCCCGATTGCTCGCGCTCTGGCGCCGTTTAATTGGTACGCCTGACAATGAGATTTCGTTGAGCCAGGGCCGTACCCCAATATACGCATACACATGCACCGAGCGCTTTAGCATCCGTTGAATATCCTCCGGTCTCGCCCACCGCCGCACCACTCCACTTGGATATAAACAGAAGCAGTCTGTCTGGCTTCTCTTAGTGCGCCTTATACCTACAGCTCGCGCCATAAATTCTGCCGCGCGAGCATATTTACACCTCTCGCGCGCTACGAGCTGCATTTCGCGAAAGCGGAATTGGCTGCTGGCTGCTTCTTCAATCGCGCTCTTCTCGCGATAAAAGCGCAACGTTTTAAAGCATTAGCACGGCACGGAGAGTATGGCAATTATCGCTTGTGTTCTACGCGATTTTGGGGAATTTTGAGCGATATTTCAGCTTGGCGGTGCGTGTTCGAAGACAATGTTGGGTAATGGACAGCTCGGGATTCAGATGGCACACACATTCAAGAGGGGCCTTTCGCAAAGCCGGAGCTTATATTATGAAATTAAGAGGCAGTATAATAGGATGGTGTAATTAACGTTAGCTCTGCAAAATTTTAGAACAGATCAATGACACCCATACTTACTGCTGATCAATGTCCTTAACATCAAATTTTATTATCCATAAACCATTTGCTTACTCCTTTTAAAATCCTATCAAAACCGACGTCTGTGTCAATTGCTTATTTTCACTCAAAATTGGGAGCAAAGGTACCCTTCGTTTGAAGATGTATATGTATAAGCATCGATCGATCTGACAGGTCCTGAACTTGTCTGTAAATGAATAATTATGAGTATAAGTGTCCAAAATTTGTGTTTCCCCACATCGGAAGATTTTGTGTTTTTGATTCTCTTTTTGGTACTTTTCCTAACATCTTACTTAAGAAATATCACGACAGGCCCTCGTCTACGTACGTAATCAGGAATAACAAGGGAGAAAAATCTTACAGCCGCCCTACAAGTAAAAGAAAAAAGGAGAAATTACCAGCAATAACCTTAATAATCCGTCCGCGCGTCCACGAGATTTTCTGCGTCTGCGCTCGCGCACGCGCTCGAGGCGTGAGCAATTAACGTTAATCGCCCTCGTAAAAGCGCTGAAGGCCGCACTAAAGGAAACGGCCCGACTGCTAGCGCGACGTCGCTGCTTTTTCGAAATTGCCTCTGTATAAGAAAGTCCACGAGTTCCCGTGCAAGCAAGCTGATCGAGCTACATACACTCTCTTTCTCTCTCTTTTTCTCCCGCCTCGCTGCATCGAAAGTCGACGATTTTTCGCCTTTCCTATACTTTCACTACCCTCCATATACCTACCCTTTCGCAGGATTTTTATTGCGTCGGTTGCCAGGATCACGGGAGAGAAAGAGAGAGGGCAAGTAAGCTAGAGCAATTTTTATAGGTGAGAGATTGAGGGGGGAAACAGGGGAGGGGGTGAGGGCTCGTCTGGTCGTTCGCTTTGAAAGTAGAGGTGGGATCAGGGAGGCTATGAGGCGGCGGCAGTAGCGCCCTGGCTGTGTAAAGACGTGCCGGACTCAACGCTCGTGGTCCACGTCCGTCTACGGGTTAGAAGAGTTTTATGGGAGGTCGTATGAAAACAATATCGCATTGACGGCAAAGAAGTCGAGATACGCAAGCAGTGCTCCGCGGGCATGAGCTCCTTGTGACAATATCGATGTGTGCCTCTTTACATTGTTTATAAAATGAGAATAACGTTTCTCTTAATCATCGGATAAGCCTGCACATCTCTTCATTATTGGTATCGTGCTCCATCGTTTGGGCCTACTTCATAGCTCGAAAGATTGATCTCACAGAAATTGCAACACCTGGCCCTTTGCGTGAGAACAATACCTGCTGCTTGGAATTGAAATATTAAGTTCAGCTTTTAGCTGGCTGTTAGGTAATGAACCCCTAGGGGTACATGTCCTAAGTCTCGGTTCTCACTTATTTACATCAGCCTTGTGAGATTATAAAGCGGCAGTTGTTGCTTGCAGTTTCTGCGAGACTACTCATCTGAGCTACGAAGTAGGCCTACATTTATAATCTCGCAAGGCTGATTTGGATGCGTGAGAACAATACCTGCTGCTTGGAATTGAAATATTAAGTTCAGCTTTTAGCTGGCTGTTACGTAATGAACCCCTAAGGGTACATGTCCTAAGTCTTGGTTCTCATGTATTAAAATCAGCCTTGCGAGATTATAAAGCGGCAGTTGTTGCTTGCAGTTTCTGCGAGACTATTAATCTGAGCTACGAAGTAGGCCTACACGATGGAGTAAGATACCGAAATTGAGGAGCTTCTTACTTATTTCCATTTACACCAGAAGAAGCAAGTGTTGTCAGATTTTGCAAGACATTTCTTCTGAACTATCAATCAGGGCTCGTTACTGGCATTATATTTCAATGTCAAGATTCTTACCCAGGTAATCGATTTTTCTCATTTTACGGCATTGTTTTAAAATGATATATAAAATGAATGTCCACAAATCATCGCATTAAAATGAATCAATGTAGTTTCAATTGGAAGGGTTGTAAAAGTTTGCATCCTATACGTTGTTCCAGATGTTCACTCAATTAAACGCTAAAATTGAAAATAATAAAACCCGCGGACGGGTTTTAACTTCAATACCTCGAAAAGGCGAAAACTCATTATCGTTTCGACAAGAAGCCACCGTCATAAAGCACAGCGCAATTTGACGGAAACACCCTAGAAATCCGCAGCTTTTAATTAACAAAAAGCTTAGGTTTCTCGCGAGTAAGGAGAGGTGTCTATGTTCGGGGTATAGCTTTTGCGCGAGCGCTCGCTTCTCTTTCCCCTCCTACGTCGCGCCACGTCCTGGCTTCTGTCTGAAAGCGCGTATTATTACGCGACACCGGGCAGCTCCCGTCTATCTTCCTCTTCCTGCGCTCTATCTTTTGTGAATTTTCTCGCACAGCGTGTGACACGATGATGCGGTGGCGGTGGCGGCGGCGGAGGTCTCGTAATTACGCTCGGTGGGTATTAAATATTCATGATGTTCAGTGCGCGGCTGAAGTCAACTAGTCGCATCATTTCTTTTATCATTGTTGGGTTACGTTGCGCTGCTGTTTAAGGCGAATTTATGGTTTTGATAATTTAGAAGTGGATGGAAATAGTTACTACAAAGAGGTTGAAGCTGAATACTTTTTAGTAGTGAAGAAATATTTTAATTCTAATGGTTTGCAGCTTGGAATCGACGTGACGATGGCGAACTTAAAAAGTCTGTGTTAAGCACGCATGCACGCATGAACAACCATACAGACATATTCGAAAGATAGTATATTTTTATTTCTAAGGCCTGGAAATACCTTTCTAAAATGCTCTTAGCAAATTTTTTTTTACAATCACAAAATTTCGCCCTATGACGAAGCAAAAATGTTTCGAGTCTATATTCCTATATAATCTGGCGATTTCAAAGGAAAATGTACGAATATGGATTTATTTCAGCTCTAGTAATTAAGCGAGTTTCGAGAAATGATCAAACGGTGGAAGGAATTAAATGAAATGCTGATAACGCATACATTTTCGTTAACAGAAGCTGGGCCACACTGTAATGAAATAATATTAATATCATATTAACATAACGTAATTATACGCCAAAAGTTGATGTTATATTATTATATGTTAGATATTATATGTTATATTATATATTTTTCATTTAATTTCATTAAAATAACAAGAAAATCACTCTTTTGTACTATTTATGTATATTGTACATATAAAGAACTTTATGTATATTGAGATTTTTATTTTCCAGTTTTATTTGGACTCACAGTCGGTGGATAGCTTAATATTATTCTGGGAATGCTCATTACTGTATCATTAGCAGCTTTTCATTTGCCAATAGTAGACCTCTGCATTTCCAGCGAATCGTATTTGACTTTCTTTAGAGTGTAGTTGGTCCATTATATACTATTACATTTCTATTTGAGAGGTAATTGTCGGGATTCGCATTCTCTATTCAAAACTTCAAAAAGCATAGGACTTACGTATTGATGATAATTTCCCAGTTTTTAAAATTATATTACTCTTTATGCCAGATCAACTAAATCTCAAACGGATTCTCACATTTACACAGCATATATAAACTTCTGGTATCATTTGCTATATTTTCACGAATCTATTGTCCACTTACCGTGCTTCAATTTCGATACCTTTATCTGTTCAAGTTGTTCAAATTCAATGAAATTTCAGTCTTTCCTTACAACAATAACCTAAAATCCAATAACAACAACGACACAGTATGGCGGACATAAAATACAATAATCCAACGATACAATAACAAACACATTCGAAATATACGTACGAGAACTGCGACGCACTCGAGTCTCTCGCACTTCTCGTCAACTCCCCGCAATGCGACGTTCGCTTTAATAAAATTACCGGCATAAAGCATCGCGCGCGCGCGCGCGCCGTGCCCGAGAGCTCACCCCTTGCGCAATAAGCTCACGCGGGAGACGCGCGCGGGCCATTTTAAGCGCGGGGACTACGAGGCCGCGCACTAAAATCTCGCTCCGTGATTTACGCCACGGGCCAGAGCGTAAAATTTTACAAGCCATTTGGCCGATGATATTAGTCGCGGCTAGCGCGCACGGCGCGACGCGGGAATGAAATTTAATCCGCGCGCCGCCACCAGGGGGAGCAGGCGCAGTGGTAACAGGAGGAAGCAGCAGAGTGCGTCGCTGCACCAGCCATAATTGAAAAAAAAGCCTCGCCCTCCGGCGTTGAAAATAAAGCGTCCGATTTTAGTAGTTGAAAAACAGTGGCAATCTCGAAAAGGGCTTTCGCTCTCTCTTCTTATTTTCGTTCAGCGCGCCACTCGAGCACGCGTATAAGAACGCGCAGCAGCCCCTTCCGAATCCAGCGGGGATATTCCTCCTCCCTCGGCTGTAGCTGTGCAGTACCTACGTACCCGTATCCGTACACAATGTGTTTGTGCGTGGCAGCAGCTTTTTGTTTCTAGCATGGGTGTGCGCGCTCGTTGGCTGAGTTCACGCTCGCGAGAAAGGAGCGTCGATTTCCGGGGCGGCAATTTATGGAGGGCACGGAGGCCCCCCCTTCTTGGCTTTCTTCCCTTACTCTGTCTCAGCCTCACCCTTTCCGTTTTCCTCTTTTCATGTATAAATATGCGCGCGGGTGTGTATGGGTGCACGCGTGTACGTGATTTTGTGTGTGTGTGTGTGTGTGTGTGTGTGTGTGTGTGTGTGTGTGTGTGTGTGTGTGTAGGGAGTTGAGAGAAGAGCCTGCCTGATCCCGGCTCGCGAAATATGGGAGAAGTTGCAGTCACGTAGCGTGCATCGTTCACGAAAGAAGTAGCTCAATTCCGCAGAGCGGACGTACGACTTATCCTTCCCTCCCTTTCTCTTCGCCAACCTCTCCCAGTGCGCCTTCCTGCTTGCACGCCGGCGCGAGCTTTTGCCTCTGTACAGGGGGGGGCTTGTGTTCTCTTCGCCCCTCCGCTCTGCAGTAGTCGCATCCTTTCTTCTATTTACGTGCTTTCCTCGCCGCTTCTTGTCTGTCTCTCGCTTTTCTCGCCGTTTCCTTTCTTTATCTCTGTCTGCCTGTCGAGATTCTATTTCTACTGCGGGCTGTCTCAACAGGATGGACGAATTTGCTGACACAGGCTGTTACTTTTCATTTTTTTTTCTTTCTTTCTAGTTACTGGAGAGCGTTAAAAATATGAAAGCTGCGGGAGCTGAGCGTCAAATTTTATATGCAACAGGTGCATGTATCAAATTTTTAGGCATGACAATTCAGTCCTCGGTATTTAAGGATTTATTATTTCTATATGTTTTCTCGTGAGAATCTTCATTTTTATGTAAACGTTCTTTTATAGTCAACTGTATGTTTTATTTTTGTTTACACAATTCTTCTTCTTTCTTTAAATCGTTAGTTTAAGATGACAAAATCTAATTTTACTTTAATTATGCGCAAAATTAATATCTATTTTTTTTAAAGAATTTTTATATTAGATAGTAATGTATGTTGCGTCCTATTTTCGCTAGTATACATCAGTAACGTCCTTAGTATTTTATTATGTAGAAAACATGCATGGACAAGCCTTTGCAAGGAACGTATGCATTGATAAAAATGAATACTTAGAATGAATACCTTCATAAATTTTCAGGTAACATCGTGTATCCCAGTATAACAAATTTTAGCCTACCACTATGCCAGACTTTTGTTGAAATGATGTCATGAAAGTTCATAATCAACCAATAAATTATTAGAGTAGCACACTATTTGTTAATATCATGCAGGAACTGTAAAGTTAGTATAATAGTCAATGCTAGACTTCTGCCCGACTTTTTCCAAACTTTAAAATTCCAAATTATAGCAATACTAGTGCATATTAATCTCTTTATGCGAGTCTGCTAATATTTTGAAATCTAAGCAATCAGTTGTGGCCCATTGAAACTAGTTCAGTACGACAGATTTGAATATTGATAAAAGGTAAACTAAGAAATTCTTTTTAATAATAATGCCAGGACAGTAACTTTAGAACTGTAAAAAGTGCACGCATCCAATTTGATTTATATATTTTATAGATATTTAGATATCCGTAAACAATAGAACTTCTATAAATGTCAAGTACGTGTCTTCACAAGTAATTGACTACGCCAGGGACAAATATTATCAAAATTTTGCATATTCGAGGAACGCCGCTTGTGACAATTTACTTATACGATCACGCACAGCCAGAAAAACACCGTTCTCCAAAATTCCCTCCCTAAAAAAAAAGATACGCATAAACAAATCCAACGTTTTGCATGTGCTCAGTTCGCCTCACCCTCCCTCGCTTTTCTCGACGTAATCCTGTCGAGTGCGCAGCCCCCGCGAGCTTTAGCCTCCGCGCCGCGATGCTTTTTGCCATATATTCTCTCTCTCTCTCTCTCGCTTGCATAGTGACACGGCGAGGCTGCTGAGCAGCAGCTTGTCTAGCGTCTTTCGCTCGCGTTCCTTTGAAAGCCCCGTCTTCGGCTTTCGCTCTCCTTAGCTTCTTCCGTTTTTCAGTCTCTCGCTACTTCTTGATATTAAAATGGTATTTACGAACGAGATATGCGTGTTTTTTATTATGTTTTTTATTGGTAGTTTGGTTGATAAGAAATTTTTAGTCGTGTATACTGACTAGGAGAGGCCACGACCTTTGGTAAACGGATTTAATTTAAAGTTTGGAAGATATCTTCTGGTACCTAAAATTTAAGTCTAGTACCCGTAGTTTTGTCGAATTGGCCATTGTTGTCACGATATGATCCATTGTACCCGAAACGCGCATAATTTGGGTATAACATAGTACCTTTACTTTTAAACATAACTCCGCAAATTTTTGTACTGAATAATCTACCCACAAAGTAATGAATAAAAGGCGGAAAGAGCTTTAGTTTAACCTCTGTATCATAGTAAAACATTAATCTGATTCAAAGTTATTAACCATTGAAGATAGTGATTGAAAAAGCATAAAAAGTAAAACGTATTTGATAAAGCTAAATTTTCTGGAATATTCATGCGTATTCAATCACCATCCTCAAAAGATAATAACTTTGAATCAAAGTAAACTTAACAAAATTTAACTTAAGGAGGCACACCACCTTTGAACTTAAAAACGAAACTGATTTGTATGAGACTATAAAAACTCTTCTTTTAAAAAGCAATCATTCTCCAAGTTGTGTTACTATAATACTTGGTAATTCTTTTAATTTCACCGTATAAAAGCTCAAAATCTTGATCCAGCACGTCATATAAAATCACCATATTTATTAAGCTCCTAATTCACTGCCCACGGTATTCCAAGTCATTTCGTCGACCAAATTTCTCCAGGTATGGAGATATTACTTCTCAATATTTTTTGGTCATTCCCAACCTTCCTTTCATAATTAAAAAGCCAAAAGGAGCTCATTCATAATGAGTGTTTAAAATATTACCTGTATGCTATTTTTTGGCGTTCTTTAAATGTTTTTAGAAATTTTACCAAATTTATAATTACTCGTAATTTTTCTTTAGTTTATTTTCTTAGATAAAATACCTAATAGAGTATTGAACTTAAGATTATTAAAATTTTATATTACAAACTATGCGTAGTCTCGTATTACCCAGCAAGTTCTGTTCATATCGTGAGAATAGTACTTATAAAAACAAAAAGGCATCTTATAGACTGAAACTTCTTTTGTCTTTTTTCCGCAGGAGTATACAAAGTATTTACCAAAAGCTTAACTTGAATAAACACATTTTTCAAAAGTTGTACCTTAAAGTTTTCGAGATTCTTATCTGCATAAATATCGATACTTAGCGTTTGAGTTGCCTATATTCTTTTTGTAAACGTGAAAATAATTCCGATGCGAGAACTATATATAGTCCATATCGAGTACAAGTCTTACCACTAATGTGCGATTCGAAAAAAATCTATCACAAAATTTTCCTGACAGGTTTTGCATGTGAACCTACATTACGCCAGGTGGTCCCGCATTACCCCGGTTGACGGTATTAGATTAAACGGACACTTTTCGTATAAAGATTAAATTAGTTAAAGTTTACAAAATAACTAAATGCTTTTTCTCATCAATTCTCTTGACTAGCAAACAATCGGTTAACTGTTCAACAACTACACCCCGTAAACTTTTCATAAAAAAATTAAAAAATTAATTTAAATTTACATTTTGAAAGCATGCCAAGGCGTGTATAGCAGATTACATCGTCTAGTAGTAATAAAAACTACCGATGTAAGCATTTTAAAAATTTATTCTGAAAACAGACCAAAAGAGTAGTTGCATTACAGTAGTTAAGGTTCGCCATCGTCAGAAGAGCCTGCACTCCTTACAAACAAGCTTATTATGGCTTACTCATTATTCTTTGTGCTTTTCATTCACCCTACTAAGCCCGCAAAATACATCGTGCATCCAACTTTTCTCGAAAAAGAGCATCGCAAAGCATCGTAACCCCGGGGCTAAAAAAGAGCATAATCAACTTCTTTTCCAGCAGTTATAAAGTCCGAGACGAGAAAGATCCCGCGAACTCGATAAAAGCCGCGCCCGTCTCTTCCCGTGCTTTTCACTCCCCCTCCCACCCCCTCTCATTGTTTAATTTCGAATTTCCCGCAACGCCATTATACACAAACGCACTTTGCGCCCGCGCGCATTACGCTCCGATAATGAACGTTCAAAAGTTACGGGGGTTAAAAACCTCGCTTCCGCGGCTAAGTGGCCTCGGGCAGAACAGCGCGCGCGCGCGCTCGATTAACATGAACTCGCCGAGTTTCCGCTCAGCGTGGCTACTCTCCGTTGAAAAGGAAGCGAATCCCGATTCTCAACGTCTGCGATACTAATTCTGGGTATGGTTCGTGTACAGCCGTACGCGCTGGCGCGCTTTTACAGCTGCGCACCGCTGCGGCCGCGGCTGAGATACGCGAGAGAACGATTCTCCGGAGAGGCAGTTAAAGTGGTAGTATCGGCTGAAAGGGGCATCGTAGGCAAGGTTTCTTGTGTGTGCGAGGGACTGTGAGTACCGAGGGAAATGGACGCGATAGATATGTATGTTATGAACTGTAAAACGATTGTTTAGTGTTTATTTATGTTTGGTGAGATTTCTTCGCACTGTAAAATTCTTCCTTTGAGGTTTAACTTTAATATTTAAGGGTAATATTTCGTTTGTACAATAACATTCTATCTTTACATTAACAATTGACAAATTATGAAGTATTTTATGCATAAGGCAGAAAAATCAATTGTTCATAAACTATATACTTTTAAAAGTAATTTATTTTATAGTTTAAGGCTATTTTACAGGAATATGATAAAATAAATCTAATTTTTCGACGCTTGGTGTAGAGATATGAGAGATTCTATAAAACTTTGGATTTTTAGGAAACTGCATATAAAACTTATAGATATAACATGTTAGGTGTCTCGAAATTTTTTTTCTTATAAAGTAATAATGAAAGAATACCGTACACTAGTTTTGGCTACATTAGCAAAAAATTTGCATGGGAAACATAAAAAAAGAAAGTCTTTAAGAGATGTAGCGAATATTTTCTTACATAATATTTTGTAGTGATAGATTAAAAAATATGAGTTTTGAAGAAGTGCCTGTCACATAAAAAAACACATAATGCTAAACATAAATAAAGCAGATTTTGATAAAAATATATTATTTTACATTTTGTCATTAAAAAAAGTTTTATTTCCCTTTGAGAATTTCTTACGGGCATAAAACTACAAATGAAACTTTTTTGATACATCGGTGTGCCACTTCAAGGAAAATGTTACGAGGCTCTGAAAAATGTTACTTCCTGTGCTTCTCATTTCAAAAATCGTTATTTTCTGCTCGCATACTATAAATACATAAATACAACTGGAATAAAATCCTTTTCTCTTTCCTTGTAATTACATCACACAGTATCTAATTACATGTAGTATAATGAAAGTTACTTACATGACTTGATACGTGTCCAAAATTGTTTCATACGCATTCAAATAATATGTTTGATAATAAGTACATTTAACAATACGTATTATACGTTGTGTTTTACATAGAATCATATATAATTACGTATAGACCAACTTCTAACAATACGTATTATACATTGTATTTTACATAGAATCATATATAATTACTTATAAATCAATATTACTCGGACCATACGATGCTTCAGACGAAAATTAACTTTGGAACTGGCTTGAACAACTGCATAAACCTTATAACATCCGCGACGCACATCTTGCACATCGCGAATAGATGGGCCATTATTCGACAGCGGCGAAAGCGCGCAAGAAAGAGCCATTGCTCCGCCGAAACGACCGCGATGCCATCACCCGAGAACGATGATAAGAATTCTTTTTTTATCGTGGTCGAACGCACTCAAAACGCAGTCAGAGTACCTTTACGAGCGTGGGCGTTTGTAAGAGATTGACGGTTGCTTTGAATGTTTTAATTAGATCTCGTGCGGAGGAAGGTGGTGTTTGCTCTTTGAAGGAATCGCAGTTGGCGCTGTGCATATTTGGCTGAAAGTAATTATGTAAAGAATAATGAGAGAGAGAGAGAGATTTTTTGATTTGATTTTGATTTGCTTTATTTAGCCCGGGGACTGACTAGTCCCATTGGGCATACTAGAAATACATTGATGGTTTACATATAAATAAAATATATACATGTAATACAATATAATATAATATAATATAATATAGTATAATATGATATGATGCACATGTTTTCGCAGTAAAGTGTAGAAAGTACAAGTACAATAACGGATTAAAAATTAAATATTTAGTATCAACAACACAATAAAAATAAACTTTCTTAATTAATAAACGAAAATTTATGTCTTTATGTATTCAGTCTTCGTGTGTACATAGATAACGCAGTAATTAGGAAAATAAGAAGGAATTACATTTTGATTAATACTTCGTTTAGAGAGAGACAGATAGATAGATATACGATTTATTTGTCATTTTTGGCAAAAATAAGAGAGAGAGAGAAAGAGAGAGAGAGAGGGGGGGGAGAGAGAGGGGGAGAGAGAGACAGAGAGAGAGAGAGGGGAGGGAGAGAGAGGGGACGGAGAGAGAGAAGCTCCGAAGCAGCGATAGTCGAGAGCACATAATGCCGGGCTTTGCAGCAATCAAAGCATCACATGCTAATGCAGCAGAGCAGAGCATCAACAGCACCAGCAGCAGTACTAGCAACATCCTGATGTCTGAATCTAAATACATGCAGAGTTATAATCAGAACAAGGGTATCATTTTTTACTATAATAATGTTAATTCGTAGTAAGGAAAGGCATATCTTGAGAAGAGGGGCCTATGAGAACAAATTGTGAGTGCTAAGATTCATATATAATAATCATAGAATATGATCATGTATGATTATATGTGATCTTATATGATAACCATATACGATTATATATGAACTTTTTGTGTGATCATACATAATTATGTATGATCATGTATGATCATATGTGGCCATACATGCGCATATCCGAATTTTGATTATATATGAATCATATATAAAAATACTAATTATTTTTTAAATTAAGCTCAGACCCTCAGTTTGAGTGTTATCATCCGCATGATACATCCTACATAGGGAACTATATCTACAATAAGTACACCTGAGCATGGAAATTCCATTCGAAAATTCATGTTTATCATATATGCGCATATCCGAATTTTGGGTTATATATGATCATATAGGAATACATATAATTAACTTTTAACCAGATATATTCCACAAACATTGTGTATGCATGTGCTACATTTTCCGTGAAATCATTTTATTTACATCTTAAATGATGGGAAAACAATGATAATTCCAGGAAACAGCATTTAATGTTCCTCTATCCATCGGAAGGTGAGAGAGCGAGATAGATAGATAGATAGATATATATACGATTTATTTGTCAATTTTGGCAAAAATACATTACATAAAAATTGTTATTTTGTCATTACATTAAGTCTTTGATCACTATCACAGTTCGTCAGTGTATAAGTATAAAAATTGTTGCACAAATTTGTCATTATCTAATATCACAGTTTGTTTATATCACAGTTCCATAACAATTTCTGAAGTCTACTCATTCTTGCATACACGTACATCCATCACGTCACAATTTAAAAACAATTACAATTCAGCCGATACATACACTCATCACACACGCATATTTTTACTCTTTATTAAAATGTACTCTTTATATTTTGTACATTACAACGAGAGAGAGTATGTAAGAGAGAGAAAGAGAGGGAGCGAAAGGGAAAGAGAGGGAAAGAGAGGGAGAGAGAGGGAGAGAGTCAGAGAGAGAGAGAGGCGGAGGGAGAGAGAGAGAAACTAAATTACATTATTTGGACAAATGAAGTGCATTGTGTATGTGTGTTATAAGTTACACCAGAAATATTAATTAAAATTTGAGTACGTGTGCGTTGTGTCAGTAAAATTCTATAATATTTGAATTAACTAAAAAACATATTATATGCTACATTACAATGGATCTGTCATTCAAACGAATTTCTAAATAATACAACTCGCTCTTACGTGAAGTAAAAAGGAACGTATACATGGGGTGTTCAGAAACATAACGAAATAAGTCCATTTTATGGATGTTGGAAACTATTGCAAACACTTGAACGATAGTGACATACAAATGTGAACTTTGATTAATTTTATCATTGAAATTAATACTTGCAGATATAATGACGGTCAACATAACCCAAACATTGAAATTAACCCCTATAGATCTCTCTTATTAAAAATATACTAATCATTTATTTAATATTCTAGTAGTGTGAACAGAATGATTGATCTTAAAGTTATTATTATAATATAATATTGAAAAGCGCAAACCAAAATCAGAAATTTTAACCTGAGTATGACTCGGGTTAAACTTCTGGAGGCTACAATTCTGCTCTAAAGCAACAAATAAGAAAAATTATTATTTATTTTTACAACAGTTTATAAATAAATCAAAATTATTTCTATTTCTACAAATAACTTTTTAGTTTTTGGCGCGCATCGCTTTAATAAGCTATTATGTTTATACTGTAAGTTTAACCACTATTATAAATCAATCGCATGCCATTTGTATTTATTAAATTCATTGCTAAATTTTAGCAATTATTCATCGATTAGTTTTAAATATTAATGTCAAAAATAATAATCGACAATTAAGGTAGTTGTATCGTCAGAAACTGGCATTATCGAAAAAAATTATTGTACAGTATCTAAGAGTTTATGAGTATCAGTGAAAATATATCAGGTAAATATGTATGTTACTAACTATAAAAAATATTTTATGTTTATTTATGTTTGTTCAGCCTAGATATTGTTGAGTAAAAGAGGCTCTTATTTCGCTACTGTAAAAATCTCCATTTTAGATCTAATTCTAATTTTTCTAGACTTATATTTTTTGTTTAACATGCATCTTGACATCAACCGATGAATAATCATAAAATAATTTACGTCTATGGCAGAACAGTTATTTGATTATAAAAGATTGTAAAAAAAGCGCCTCAAAAACCATATATTTAATTTTTCAAATATATTTTATAGGAGTATAGTAAAAATCGATTAGATTTTTCGACGGTTGATGTGAAGATATGTTTTAAAAAAGAATGATAATTCCGGGTTTTATCACCAGATGGATGCAAGTTCTTTGTATCCATATACAAATTTATCATTTCTATTCCTTATATATGGCCAACTCTTTTACAGTAGCAAAGTAAGTGTTTTTTAAACGTAACAGTATCGTGGCTCAACATACATAAATTAATATGAAATATTTTTTTTATGGTTTGGAACATACATATTTACCTCATATATTTTCACCGGTACTCATAGACTTTTGGTATAATTTGCATAGTTTATGGTGTAAGGTGCATAGTCTATGGTATGGTGTACAGAAAACAAGGTATGGCTTTAGAAGCCCATCTTCCGCCATTTCTGCCTCTTGTATTTGCGATGAGCCATAAATGGCGGAAGATTGGAAGGTTGAAGAGCACACCTTGTTTTCTTTACACCATGGTTTGTAGTATGACGTGCAGCTTACGCCATGAACTATGTTCCTTATGATGGTCATTAACCAGGCACAGTCGAAAAATAGTTTAGCCCTCGGGTGTACCAGAGAATGAAATTGCAGTGAACTATGACATTAGGTTAATCCTCCATTTCCGAAATCAACTCAAATGCATACGAAGCAAGTACCACAATTTCGACAACAACTATGACACAAGTATAAGCACTCGTGCATGAATAACCTTTGAACGACAAGCGTCAGAGACCATGCACAAGCTTCATGAGGCAACCTGAATAGCGCGCACACGTGCGTGGGTGATTAAACATTTGATGGAGTTATTATAATGCCACTCGTCAAGTGCAGCAGTATCGCCACAGGCGATGCTGCAGCTGCTGTTGTGCTCCCATAAGCATCGTCATCCACGCGTCAATCGCTTTTCCTGTCACTTGATTTGCATGATTTCAAATTTATTTCCCTCGAAGTCATTAACGAGCAACACCACGATCGGGGTTTCAAAATATAGAATGTTTTTCTACTTCTTAGCTTAAAACATTAGCTTAGAGTCTTAAAAATACAATGAGAAATAAATTTAATTGATTCAACAAACTTCGGATATTTTAATAGTACCAATAGAATATACTATTGATTTAACGAAACTTAAGGCATTGATTCAATGATTTAATAAAATCATTGAATCAATGCCTTAAGTTTCGTTAAATCAATAGTATATTCTATTGGTATAATAATACCGGTTGACATCTTGAATATGAAAGTAATTACTACTTTGAAGTGAAACTTCTAATAACGCGCTTCGGTATATTATATGGGGTATGGATTGATGAGGAGCGTCACATTTGAATCGTCAAGTAACGACATATTCGCACAAACAGGCGAGTGATTAGCATGATAACGACCAATCAACGACTCGTATCAATAGTCTATTACTCTCCACTCTCGCATGTAACCTCCTCCGTTAACGCTCCAGGTTCTGACTTATGATTGCAGAAATGAACAGCCGTATTTAAAATAGAGAAAATATGTAATATAAATATTGTTAGGTTTATTTTAAAGAATACATATTTAAGTAAGTTTTTATATTGTAATTGTTTTTAGTATAAGAAACGTGTAGTGCACGTGAGAAATACCAAAATGACTTTGACTATTGTCGAACATCTGTATTTTACTCAGAAACATTGTTTACACTGATTTTATTTAGGATTTATTACAGTTGACCATATCACTCAACATACTACTGGTAAATACTGGTTAGCACAAGCAACACTCTAAGTTCGCAGTAAGTCCCATTGCTAGCTAAAGCTGACAATAAATTTTGTTAACACATGCGCCCAGTACTTCATAAAAGGTGGTTGACAGCTTTCTAACTAAACAGTTTATCTGGAATTAAAAAAACATAAAATTAGGACTATTTAGTTTATTGAAAAAAAAATACAACGTACTGAAGACGCATTTATTTTTCTTTGCGTAACGTGAATTCACCGTGAAAGTCGAAGAAATAATCGTAAATGTATACGAACGGTCGTTTCACGCTGACGACGTTTTTCCGTAAAAGATGCATAAAACATTTTTTAAGGACGTTGTTGAGCTTTTTAACGAGAAGTATACGGAGAAGATAAGCAGCTGCAGGAAAATTCAGTGATCAATTTACTATTTTATGCGAAATGTACACAACAATTTGAATTCCATTCTATTATTATAAAATTACTAAGCGTGTATTATGAAAATAAATCCGTGAAAAAACACGTTTCATTATTAATTTCTTTAGAAAGTAAAATGTTTCGAAATCTACCTGTGCTGCAATTAACCCTTAACCAACTTAGGTAATATTACCGAAAAAAAATATCTCCAGAATAAAATTTAAAATATATCCGTGGGTCCTAATAAGAAAATCGTATCTTGTGAGCTACGATTAAAACATATGTATCTCAAATTACTCTATTAAATTTTACATTTTTTCAGTATTCGTAGTATCGGCTCAGTATCGGTTCAAAATTTTTATGAGACCACCGTGGGTAATACTCTTTCAGATAAAACAAAGAATTATTCATACAGGTGCATCTGCGTTGAAAAATCATGCGCAAACAGACAGAAAATAGTACAGTTCGACACGGGTGCGGAAGTAGACCATTTGCCTCATGTGACATTTTTCGTTCGAGCGATACGAGAGTGAAAAGTCACATAAGATAAATAATTTACATACGCATTAGATTCGAACCGTATTTTATACCACGTGCGCCATAAAATCACATCAAAGTTGTGATTTTGAGGTTAGAGTGGTATAAATATACAAGTCAAATTGATAACCTTCTTCTTTTTAAAATCGGTTAAAAAGATATACGTTAATTACAGTTGCGGTCTATAATCCGTTATTCAACAAAATGAATAGATAGCGTATGAAATAACTAATAGGATTAGTTAAAGTATGAAATAAATCTATCTGACATACTTATATTACTGATATTAAACTTTATAAAGAGACAGTAATATACAAGGCCCTAATATAAGAATCCACTATTTTTAATTTCAGCTGGCATACTTTCATGTGCTATAGCATCGTGTTCAATGGAAAATTGACTATCACCTAATGAAGTATTGAAGTATTTGATTAATATATTACCAAATCCTCACACAAAAGTTAACCTCTGCATGTTTGCTTTATAATTCAAATTAAAATTTTTCTTTTCCACATAAATTAGCATTTAACTATTTTTAAACATTATGTATTATGATACAAATAATTTTTTTTATACGATTAATGATATTAAAATAACAAATTTGATTATTTTATAAGAGTTGTTACACTTACATAATATACTTATGAAATAGTGTCAACGTATCTGTACAAATACAAGAAGACATTAAAACTTCTAGAGATCCACCCCTATAATTAATACCTCCCCTAAAACGCCCACTGACTCTTCTTCGCCTCTGCAACGGCCCACCTACACTCCGCACGCAGACGAAGCGATGGACGCGCGAAGCGAAGCAGAGTGCGCGCGCGCTCGCGCGTAGGGACTGATATTCTCGTTTGTCTAAATTCGGTTATACGGCCGGGGCGCGGGAGAGGAAATTGTTCATCTCGGAGACAGGCAATTTGCGTGATATGGAAAGCGAATTACGGCCGCTCTCGGACCCTTCAGTGCGCGCGCACACACACACAAACTCCCGGGCGACCTCTGCGCCGTGGCGTGTTTCTTCGTGTGTTTGCGCTGGCCTGCCCGCGCAGCGGAGACGTATATACAAACTCGACTGGCGCTCTCGTCGTGATTCCCCACTGTCCACCGGAGAATCGCGAATCAACGGGGAATCGGAGCAAATTGACGCTTTGTGCAGGACGGCTGTGAGCGGGGCAAAGGAAGCTTAGTACGTAGTTTTACTTTGACGGAGAGGAATTTGCATTCTAGTTACACCTTAATAAAGTGATGACCGGAAGAAAGAAGGTATCTCCGAGTAAAATGCGGCAATTTTCACTTTATCCATTTTAAAACAAATCGTTGGAGATTCAAGAAAATGAATATCCCAATTAAAATATTGAAAAGTCATTGGTCGAAAGGATCATGTGAAACATTTGAAACAACTTATGGTTTTTTAAAATTGTAAACAAATTTTCCGCATGAGGTTTGACATACCCTATGTGCTAACTGAGATATTCAATGTAAAAAATAACATTTTTATATTCAAATATAACTTGACAGCGATACCTCACCAATTTTACCAGTTGGGACCAAAATCCCTTATCTATTTTAACTTGATCAATTCTCGCATATGTTTTATCAAATTAACGTTCATGCGAGAAAATGTATAAACAATCCAATAACGTTTGTAAAACATTTTAAAACGGAATTTTTGAAAAAAGAGTTCTCGATAAAGAAGGTGAGGAAAAAACAGACGATAAATTGAAATAGTTGAGTATGTTAAGATTGTTAGAGTTACATTAAATAGGTGAGATATAAATGTATTAAACTAGGTATGCCTCTGGACAAAATAGGGCAAAGCACTATAGTTTTAGAACTTTTTGGACAGTAATGTTTTTGAAACGAACATGTTTTAGAACTATGAATAAATCAGGATTGATGAATAAAAGAAACTAAATACCATGAAGAAAATCAATTAATTGATGAGTCAATATTATAGAAGATGTTTGAGATTCTTAATGGTCTGTCGTATCTGGTCACCTCAAAATTTTTACTGTTTTTCTTCAAAAATTTCACTGATGATGTGACCCACTGATGGCGTATGGGTATGTGGATGAGTAACGTAAAATGGCCATTACTGGGACACTTACGGCAATCTAACTCACATAAGCATGATTTAAAAATAGTAAACTATTATTTTTTGTAAAATAAAATGTATAACGGATTGCTAATAACATTGCTTAATTGATTTCAAAATAGTACATTACGATACGTGTGACTTAAATTACGAGTATCGTATATAATTTTATGGCACTGCTTGCCTAAATCCGCTGATACGCCTAGCCGTGCCTAAAGCAGCCCAGTATGTCACCGTGAGGTTAGCGCACGAGCGTAGCGAGGGAATTCAATATAATTTTATTATTCTTTATACTTACGATTTTCAACATTTTTAGATAACAAATATAACCACCAACCTTAAAAGCAGTAAGAGAATTAGATAAAATAGAACTATTAAAACTCAATGCCTACAAAAATTAAAGTAAAATTTAATTTTTACAGAGAACATGTCGAAGATGGGCGATTCGATCATCAGAAAGCTCACAAGCTGAACGAAAAAACGCTTCTCCTCGGTCTTCTTGATGGGCGACAAGAATCTGTTCAAGTGGAACCTGAAAATGTACCCGGTCGGTAGCGATGAGAGCACCAGAAACTACCTCTCCCTCTATATGCCGCTGGTCACGTCCACGAAAACGAAGGTCCTTACCAACCTCAAGATCTCCATTATCAAGGCCGACGGATGCAAGCACACCCTGGCCTCGCACAAGGTACGCGGCCACGGGCAATGGATGTCGTTGGGACATGGCAGACTGATCGAAAGGAATCAACTGCTGAACAAGAGATCTAGATTTCTAGATTCTGGTAAACTCAGGATATTATTCGAGGTAAGGACAAAATTCGAAATAAAATTTTGGTTTTCACAATTAATTTTGAAAGTTTTACATAAATTAATCAATAAGGTTGCTTTTCCGTAAAATTCCTACCATTTGTACTTTTGATTTTAGTAAACTGAAACTTACTTTTAAACAGTTTGATTGTGATATGAAACTACACAGCAAATTTTAAATATTTTTAGATAGTATGTATATTTAAAACTATTCACGATAATGTATTGCTTTTATGAAACAATACTTATAGCTTTGAACAACACTTTTAATGTATAAAATCTTGTATGTATAGCTTTCGCAGTAATATAACATTAATTTTCAATCGTCAGGTGAGCATGGGCACGGGCAATGTAAGCAGCCAGCCGACGTCGGAGGAGCCGGAGCCGATGAGAAGCGAGGCCGAGCTGGGGCAAGAGATGGGAAGCCTGATGACGAGCAAAGCCGACACCGACGTGACGCTGCTGGCCGGCGGGGCGCGCTTCGAGGTGCACAGGGCTATCCTGTTGGCGCGCAGTCCCGTCTTCGCCGCCATGTTCGAGCACGACACGAAGGAGCAACAGCATCGCGAGGTCGAGATTCTGGACATAGACAAGGGGGTACTCGAGCAACTGCTGCGCTTCCTCTACACGGGCCGCGCGGAGAAGCTCGGTCCGGTCGTCGAGAGACTGCTCGCCGACGCGGACCAGCACGCTCTCCCGGATCTCAAGCTCATGTGCGAGACGTGGATGGCCAGGAACTTGACGATCGAGAACGTGTTCCGCTACCTGATCCTCACGCACAAGCACCGGGCGGTCACCCTGCAGGAGCACCTCGTCAATTTCGTGGAGGTGAACGGGGTGGAAGGGAGGACTTTTTAACGCGCCGCGTTCCCAACTCTGACGGCGATCACTCGCACACGGAGATTGCAACCTCAACCTCGCACTAGGATAGAATTTTAATTGTCAATTCTTATATGCGGATAAGAATAAACTTTAAATGTCAACGTATTTTATATGTATAATGTAGGAATAAGTAAAGGCAATATTTAAATGTATGCGAGATCAAATATATGGTTAAACTTGTCTTATTAACGAAATCGTAACTCAATTTGTGCGTTGTAATGTTTTATAATAAATAAATAATTATAATAAATACAAATGGTGTCTTAATTTTTTCTAATACCATGTTACTTTTGTGAAAGAAATAGAAAAAGGTAATATTCTATATTAGAATAGAAATTAAAAAGACTAATATGCTAAATTATTATATTCTTTATTTTAAAGCATATTTCGATTAAGAATCTAGGCTGCTCTTCTATTGTCTGATAATTATTACATGTGATACTTACGTTAATTTAGAAACATTTTTTATTAAAAGTTACTTAATTTATTTCTAGTCAAGATTTCAGATAAGAGTGATTTTTTATCCGTCGGTAACTGTTAACCAATAAGATTGTTACAATCGACATGTAGTTTCCATGTACACAGAGAAATTGCTGATAAAAGTTACTATTAAAAATCATTGTAAACGAGTCCTGCCTTCAGGGGCAAAATTATCCTGATGAAAGGTAAAAAGCAACATTATTTATTATAATTTTTACCGAGGTAAAATTATCTATTAAGAAAACACCCTCTTAACTGTGTACTTTTTATAAAACAGTATCAAAAATGATAAAAGAAGAGATAAATATAACATGTATAAGCGAATATAAAAATTTTATTGGTAATTATGAATGTTTTCATCTGTAAATACACGAACATGAGTATTGTTATACAATAAGTAGTATTATAAAAAATCATTCAATTTTGCATGTCTCCAAACCCGTAGAGATCGGCGGTTTTGGGAGCCGAAGCAGCTGATTTATACGACTTTATTTTTTAACTATATTTATAAATAGAAATGACTTGACACCATATGCAATAGCTTAAACTGTAGCTTTCGGTCCGTAGATTTCAATTATCTACAAACTGTTTTAATGTCGATGCGATTTTTATTAAATATGTCGCTGTTTCATAATATAATAACAAAAGTTGCAATTTTCGCAACTGCATCTCGAAGTACGTAAAAAAAGCTATAATTTTATATACCATATGGTTTGAGCATTATTCAAGATAATGACACCTATATTAACGGTTAGTTTTCATGAAAGATAGCAGCTATACATTTCCCATACCGTCGGGGAAAAATAAAGGAAATTAGGGGATTAAGCCGTACATTGTGTTTGTAAAGATATCGATGTAGATTTGATGGCCCTCGCATGACGCTGCAAAACAGACGATTGCAGGTCAGGTCTTGAACCGGCCACACTTCTCCGGCACTCGGATCTCTTTGTATCCGGCTACCTAGAACTGCCGTCCACACATTTAGCGACGCATAGGTACACCGCCTATGATGGCTAAATGAAGGTCTCCGTATTTTTTTTGTACTTCCTTGCAATTTTCTAACGTTTATTTGTTCATTTGGGTTTCCTCGTTAAGAAAATCCCGGTGTTCAACTCGAAATTTTGGTCATTCCGTTGTTATTAACAATAATTAGTGCAAAGTTGTGGTTTCTTGGCAATAACTCGAAACATACTGCACATAGAGCAACATTTATTTTGACAAATTTTTTCATTCAATTAATGCGCACATATTTACATTATTATGCTTTTTTCATAATACCAATATTTTAACCATAAATTATGAAAGAAACTAATGTAAAATAGCTATTACTGGGACAACGGAAAAAGCGTGACCTATACTGGGACAGTAACAAATAATGTTGATTATTTGTTACATTTTAACATAATTATAAAAGTAAAAATTATTTAATATTTTTGAATTTCTTATTTATTTAGTCGCACTATTTATTTTTATTCTAAAACATTATGCATTTCATAAAAGTAATACAAAAGTACTTCTTAAAAGCTGCGGATAAAGCATGTATGAACACGTAATTTTGCTACTGTTTTAAGTATTTTAGCATAACTTTTATAGTCACGAATTAAGTAAATTTTGCTTACTAAAATTGTTTCGGCTCATGTTCAATATGCTTATAAACAAAATGAATATTTGTTTTAGCGATTTTATTAAATACGTATTTAAAAATTAGGCGGGACGCGGTGTTTCGAGTTGACCTAGTTCTGGGACAAGCAATTGTCACCAATACTGGGACAGTTATTAAATAACTATTATTGGTTACCATTCTGCAAACAAATACGAAAAAGCTCATTTCTCAATTCATACGATAATTCTATTCGAATTATGTCTTATGTGGAACGAATCTCCGGACATTGAGAACGTTTTACCAACGTTTTTCAGACGTATTTATAACTTTTCTTTTTAACGTTTGAAGGTTTTAATTTTAACAAAAGTTATAGATTCCCAAAATCCACTTTTTCCGAAATTCATTAGAGTTGACATTATTGATTGTTATTTAATATCTTGTTTAGTAAGCTTTAAAGTAGTTTGCAATCACTAAATATAATTATAAATTGTATATTTTGAGTGTCCCACTACTACTCCCTCGCAAAAATATGGGACCAAAACTTGAACATCTAATTATACAGAAAATAATTATTGTTTTCACTAAATACAACTTTAATCGTATTCATGAGCGTGTCATCTATTGATAAAAACGTTATTTTGATATTGGTAGAGTAAAATATTTCTTTTGAATACAAAACTCAATCGTCGCAATTCAGTCAAATCCGAACGATTCAGTAGCGCCATTCGTTACTCCCGGATCCTGCTCAGAACACATTTTTAGTAAAAGCGTTGAATATAATTTCTGCCGTAGATTTGGAATAATTCATGTTCATTTGAATAGTATTTTTTATGAAAACAGTAATTTTTCGTCCGTGTTCCAATGAAACTAAGCTAGCGGTCGACTCTTGTAACACACACGATGTAATTTATTGATATTTATCACTTTTGTACTTAATTATTATTGTAACTATAGTCACTATAATTATAAAGTGTACACTTGGGAGCTTGGGAGAACAAGTACATGATGCATCCAAAGCATCATGAACAAAACTTGAATTAGTGTCGGAGGAATTGCGTGCGAAAGATCCTGTCAACTGTAAAAAATAAAAATAAAAATGGTAATCATTTACAAACACGAAGCTGAGACACATTCTCTGCAAAAAAATTAAATGCATTCCAATGTCCACAACAGAAATATACCACCGCGCTCATTCATCAGCTAGGAAAGTAAAAAATCTATATGTATACCATCGAGAGTCGCGCATCGCGCGAATACCATGATCAGACGCAACAAAATGCGCCGTTCGCATTCGCGCGGGCATTCTTCGCGTTCCGCGCGTATTATTTTCGCCGCCCCGACGTCGCAGATAACCGCGCATCGACGCTTCCATAATTCAAGCCGATTAATTGGCGGATTAGCATAATCAGATTACGCGCGCGCTTCGCGGGAAACCACACACACACGCACACACACACACACACACACTCGTTTATATATAGCAAATATCAATGAACCACACGAATGGTGAATAAAAAACAAGAACAGCAGCTTAATCATGAGTGATTGTTAATTTCGCGAGGTCCTCTCGCGTCATCGATCGCCACTCTACTCGGAGAAAAGCACGAAGCGAGCTCGCGAATCATAAGTGGGTACAACCCGTTGAAAAGCAAATAATCGCGCGGCGATGCTATACACACGCGATAATTAACGGATTCGAGGTTGTGCGCGCAGGAGGGCAGGCTGAAAGGAAATTGAAAAAAATACTCGCCCCGTGCGATGGGCGGCGAGCGAGCGAGCTTGAGTTTAATTAGATTAATCCGTCGATCGGACGAAATGGCTGTGCCGCTGGCGGCCGGCTCTGCGGGGTGGATGTGTATGATGTGTATAGTCGGTCCGGCGCGACGACGCCATGCCAGGCTGCTCCTGCTGCAAGCTTTGTTATATGCTAGCACGTGCATAAATAAGAGAAAGAGAGATAGGTAGATAGATATACATGAGTTTTATTTGTATGAAAATTTATACGAAAATATGTGCCGTAATATCCCGTGTAACTTATAATTAATCAATTGTTTAGTCTTATAAGATACGTATATTGATATCGAATTTCAATGAGTATAGTTTTTAAATAGATAGCTGTTTTATTCTAAAGTATGACACTGTATATTACAGATCGCCGAATATCATACTTTGAAAGTCTGCATACAGCATTGCACATTTAAAAGTGTGTTATAATACGAGTATGTTCATCAGTCGATACTGCGATAAAGAGGGGAAAATGGAACAAAATGTGGTAGCTAGCATTAAGGTTAGTTTTATTATTATTTTTTGTACAATTTTTTATAAATAAAATAAATTATAAATTATATTATATTCATTTTCTTATTTACATAATAAAATCTATAAAAGTGCCATAGAGCTATAAATTACCTATAAATATTTAATATGAATAATTTTTAAAAATGTTTTTTTTGGTATTTGCAAAACTACGAGGGTAAAACAGGGTAAATTTATTTAAAATTGAACAAAAATAAGTTTCAATAATAAATATTGTAAAATTTTAATATTATATAAAACCACTTATTAGCCTGCATAATTATCCATTTTGTAATACTACAAAATCACTATCTTAATACTGTTCATTTACAAGTAAAGCGTGTTTTTTGTAATTTATTAATAGTAAATGCACGAAACATTATAAAACTATTATAAATATTTAATTAGTAGATTCGTTTTTTGTATTATAAATTCTAGCACTAAATTCGTTTACTTTTTATCAATTCTGCTTTGCCAAATGAAATAAATATATTTCAAAACTATTCGAAGAGTTTAAATCAATATTATAAAAGTTGCCTTCAAAATCGCGGGGTAGGCAAGTGAGTTTTGGTTAAAAACAGATCTGATAATTTTACTTTACCTTTACAATTATTAAGTGACACGTCCTTTATTAAGTCGCAAATGAATAATACATACATTTATATATTTTTTTTCATCCGTTTTTGTATGATTCGTATTTATTTTTGCAAGCATTTATATAGGTCGACCCGATCCGTAGTCTAGATTACGGAAATCTTGATATACTTCGCAGTTAAATGACTAGTTTAAATAATGCATTCTTTAACTCGATGCAAGTTGATGCAAATTTTGTAGATTCTAATGTTGGAGTACGTAGAGTCAATAAAATTTACATTAATTTAAAATGGCTTGAGTTATGCATCATTCAAACTGTAGTTACTTTCTCTTTACCTTTTGCTTCCTAGAAAGTAAATATTCACATACTCATGTATAAATAAATTATCTTACGAATGCCAACGTATTATCAATTGTAATAAAGCTTAGATCTTATCAACAATTGGCTTCTAAATAAAACCATAAAATGATTAATTGCAAAAATTACAATACCTATCAAGTTCTTCTCCGGCAACTATGCATACATAGATCAAAGATTTGCGAGAACCTACGGCATCACGAATTGAAGGCCGAAAATCGAAATCTACACCACCGGGGGTCGCACGCCGACGCCTAATCACCATCATGCCACTTATCCCTTTCGCATCACCCATACCGCGGCGCTATGCAAATTTCCCACGGCGCTAGGCGCCGCTGTGCACGGCTTCTGTTGTTAATTTTACACGAAAGCGTCGCCCGCGCATACACGCCCATTACATTTGACTTTCAAATGACTGTGCGAGCCGCGGAACTGGGGCCACCCGCGGAGTTTGTTTTCTTCGCTAAACGAGAGGGGAAAAAAGCAGGTTTTAAAAATTCGCAAAAGTATATCGCGCCTAACGCTTGTATGCAATTAGCGACGTACGACGTTGACGCGCGAGATCGGAACTCGCGATTTCATCCATGCCCGTACAGTGTAAAGTCTTGCGAGCGCAGTGCTGCTGCTGCTGCTGCTGGTGTCTTTTGCCTAAAGGTCCATCCACAGTGAAGTGGTTGAGTAGAAATCTGACCTGACCCGACTAGAACCAATTATATCCAATTAGACATAATAATCTAACATATTTGACACGGTAAGATTTTTTGTTTGCATCATGAGCTTTGTGAGCTTTTAAATATTTGTAGCAAAGTAAAACCCCACTGCTAAAGTTTGAGTATGAGCATTCAAAATCCTGTTAGAGGCCTAATCTAGTATCATCATTTCATTAGATTATAGCATCAGTCAAACAATTAATTCGAATAGAAATACCTATTAAATTTAGGACTTTATGGCAGAGTATGAAACTATTGTTTTATATTGTATATCAAGTTTGAATATAACGTTACGAATATTTTTCCATAATTTATATTTCGACGACACTCGAAGCGCTGTTATAGAAATGATACGGTACTAACAGAAATGCATAACAGTGTATAAAAATCATTTATTAACAGTGTTTGAAAGCTTTACAGTGTTTCAGTTATTACTGTCTGGCGTTTAACTATGGTATAAATAATAGTATTTTCAAAATAATTTATTTATTTATTTATTATTTAAACGTGCTAAAAGCCCTTTACAAAAGTTTACAAAAGAACGGTGGCGCAAACAGTACCAGACACCAACTGAAGATGTTAAACTTTAATACTCAAATGTATACATAAATATAATGCTAATAAGAATTGAAGTGATAATTTACATAGTCGAATCGCTGAAACTGTTAACTAACGATCTGACGCGTGACTTAAAAACATCTAGCGATGTTTCATCTCTTATGTTCACAGGAATAGAGTTCCACCTGCGTTTAACTCTTTTCATGCAGGCATACAAGCTGTAATTCGTCCTAACATCCAGTTCTGCGACCTCACGAGGATTACGAAGCGTATATGGTAACTGTCTAACTATGAATGAATCATTTAAATAATTCTTAATTTATTTACTCTCGTCGTGATCAATACATTTTTAAATAATATTATAGTTAATTGTAATGTATGCTTTTATGATCTATGTGAGAGACGAATAAAGTTATAATAAGCGTTAAATGTATATTTTGTGAAAATTCGATTGCATGTTGTGAATCGATAATAATTGCTACGGTCAAAACGAATGTAAATACGATATTTTGGTAATTCTCAGGTGCGATATCGGCCAAAACTGTTTGATTACGAACAGAAAAAGGGAAATTTGGAGTTTTTGGTAAAATCTTCACTAGACAGATTAAAACGGATAAATGTAAGTTTAAAAATTGATGATTCTTGACGACTAAGGTAGGGTCTGTCTACATAGTCTTACCGATGAGTCTAGTAGACAGGCCTGGGACGAAACGCTTAAGTGAATTTATTACAGATTATTATATTCTATCTCCGTCGGTTACAATCTAGATACCTTAGAGTAAAAAACAAGACTTTCTTCTGCTAATATTCGCCGTGTGTGTAAATCGCATCGACTATCTGTTCTTTATATTCTTTTATTCCCGGCTTAACTATAATGGTCACTTTTTATATCTATTCAGAATAGCGGGATGAAAGTGACGTATTTTCCCTCTTTTACTTTATACTCACATCTGCGAGAACAATGTAGCTTGATTCCTGCAAATTTACTTTAATCCCGCATTTTCGGGAATAAAGTAAAGTTCAGTTTTTCTGGCTTTCTGTCTTTTCTTTTCAAGTTTGAACAATTTCTATCTCTATCCGTGGACCCTACTCTTCAAATCAATAAAGTGGCCACAGTTAAGTCGGAAATAAAGTTTTATATGCAACACGGGGATAAAACCGACTATTTCGGGCAGTAAATCCACCCTCGGGAATAATATTCAACTTTATTCCCTTGTTGCATGATATACTATTTAAATCAGAGAGTAATTCTTTATTCATTTCGTGAACTTGAAATTCTCGTATAATGTCTATCAAATCAAGTTTTAATGAAGAATATTCTAATCTAAACTAAGTAAATCTTTCTTTTAATGCACTTTTTAATTTTAATATAGAATGTAATAGTGTTGTATTAATCCCTTCAGTGCCGAAAAGAGACCATAAAATAATGTTGAGTTAAATCCTGATTATATTGAAATTATTAGTTTCTTACCAATAAATTATAAAAAAGATAAAGATGTATTTTCCTTAGTCTTAATATTTTTGTTTAAGGTATTTTAACCAAAATCTAATCTATAAAACATACTCGTAAAGTAAAGTACTAAAAAATTAACGTTGCTAGCAAATCATACATCGTAGGTGTTCGGCACGTAATTATACTAAGGATTTTTATTAAAATAATTGATACTCAAGTTGTATTTAAAATAGTTATTATTATATATTAGTCCGGTTGTTACAACGCGCGTTGAAACTATAACTGCTCTGTACAAGGGCCTAAGGTCATCTGATCTCTGCATCATTTTTTCGCTAGAATGAGTCGCTGTTCACGCCGCCGAAAGTCGCCGCCGACCGCCGCAAACATATGAAACTTGAGAACGTTATCCCTTTTGAACTATACAAATTGTATAGTTATATAACTATACTTTTGTATACAACGTCTTAGAGACCTTTTGCGTGGAAACTTATTATATAGTTACATTTTCTTATAACGAATGAATTCTATCCGTAACAGTAGGTATTAATAAAGTAGGCTTCAGAAAGGGTCTACTGGCAAATCTGGCCACTCTCAAACCCAACCAGTGCCATCCCTTGCAACTCACTATGAATAAACCTTAGGCTTCTTACGCTCGCTCTCGCTGTGTTACAATGCAGCATTGTGTATAATAAGCACAGTCGCGGTAGGCGAGGCTTTTCCGTGACTTTCCTCGTGGTCGGTCTTTGGCAGCAGCGTGCGGCGGCACACGTGTGTTCTCGGGCAGCTTGCGCGCGCGCGCGCGCGCCTCTGTTTAGCTGACGGTCGCGCGCGGAGGATTGCGTCAAAGGATCCGCGCGACGCGGTATAACTTTCGGTTCCGCCGGGTCGCCGCTGCAAGAGAATTGTAAAGGAAGCCCCGCGCGAGAGGCACCGGGATGCGGCAGAGACGCTCTCGTAGCCCCGTTATTCCGAGAGAATTGCTTTCGGCGAAATTCGGGGCGAGCACGAGGTTCGCGTCGGTTATAGCTCGAGTGCAGAGTACAGTGCAATTGTTGTTAAGATGTACGTGAATTGCGTTTGGTCATTGAAGTTTCGCGAGCGTGGAGAGTATAAAGATATGGTCAGGTAGTTAAATGTATTGTAGTATTACTGAAATATGTGTGTGTGTGTGTGTGTGGGTGGGTGTGTGTGTGAGGGTGTGTTATGTGCGTGTGCATATATATATATATATATGGGAGTGTTTGTGTTTGTGTGTGTGTGTGTGTGTGTGTGTGTGTGTGTTTGTGTGTGTGTGTGTGTGTGTGTATGTGTGTGTGTGTGTGTGTGTGTTTGTGTGCGTGTATGTGCTTGGGTGTGTGTGTGGGTGTGGGTGTGTTTGCATGTGTAAGTATGTTAGTATGTGTTGTAATGCAGTTTGGAACCTTTTCAATACTTTACACAGATGCTTTATGATATTTTATACGATTTCTCCATGTACACCTGAGAATTTCAACAAAATTTGATTTTACTTCCCTATTTTATAGACATATTGCGAAATATAAAAATTTAAAACATTTAATTTTTCGAATATTTCGAAATATAAAAATTTTAATTATTTGATTTTTCGAATATTTTTCTACGAAAATTATTTTTCCGGATAGCGAATATTTTATACATTAAAATATTAGTTTAATTTTGAGTTCAGATACGATTGGATGAATGCTATAAATCATTTTTCTTCCTGACAGATACAATCATTAATGTATGCAAATATCACTTAAATAATGATTTTTATTGAAAAATATGACATGATATGAATGATGCATGATTCATAATCTCTACTAAAAGAAAAGAAGATATAAATAAAAGATTTTATAAAAAATATAATTTATAAAAAAATGCCGAACATGTAGACGAGGCTCTTAATAAGACGGGTAATGAAGCGTTAGCTAGACTGTGATTTGAGCTGCTGATTATAAAAAGTTGCATCATTTTAAATTAATTTATTAGAACAAAGAATTTCATACTGAAATAATTCATTTAGTTTGAGGAAGCTAAGTACAAATAAATTAGTTTTTTTTTTATATAATAAAAATGAGTATTTTCACTAGACTGTAGTAATTCTTGATGAAATTTCAGTGATTTGACACTCAAAAATTTCTTAATATTGATTAATATAGGAATGCACAGATCATTTTCCTCAGGTCTACTATTGCTTCAAAATCAATATTGATAATCTCTAACAATTGTAAGAAGTGCGTCTTGCTATTTATTATCAAAATTGTAGTATACATATAATATATACATGACTAATAATATTGAACGTTGCTTTCGATTTATACTTTTCAAAGGACGAATACTTCCAGGCAATTTGAATCTTCCTCAAAGACACAAAAAAATTACCAGAATTTCACGGAAGCGTCCCCTTTCCGCGAAAGAAAGCTGAACGTTAATTGAATTCGAATGCCCCGCGCACTACGCGAGGATCGCTTTAAAGACGAGAAAAGAGATCCGAGAGCGCTGGGAAATTCGAAAAGACCTAGAGAGATAAATGAGCCGCCTCTAATGAAAGGGCCGATAATGGCCCGGCAAGTTTGCCCCGATAAAAGGACCGATGTCGCTCGGCTCTTCCCGTCCCAGAAAGCGAAAAGTCGATTTCTTAAGCTCTCTCGACCTTTCTTCCAATATCGGCCCTGTACCCCCCCCTACGATCCAAATAATCGTCGAATTAGTCGCGGTGCTTTGTTATCGGACGGGTCGCGATGCATCTCCCCGCGCGGGCGCTCGATTTGCCTGCCGGTGGCTGGCTGCTCTTAGAACTTCGAATTTCGTCGGCTCTCCGCGTGTTGCTGTACGTCTCTGTGACGCTTGCCGATGGCTCGCCTCCGTTATACATGTATTTCGGAGAATAAGCGAGTCGCCCATTCATTGCATGACAATTGCATTGTGTCGAGCGAATGGCTTTCGAATCTGCGAGCTCGATACGTATAGCATTGCTCTTGCGTTTGGATGATGGTTTTGAGCTGTAGCCGATGGAAAGGCACTTATCGGATTATGCACGGGGTGTAATTGGGAGGAGGGGGTTTGGATGCGATTGAAGTTTTACGATTGTAGCGCGACAATGGTCTTTGTAATGATTCCATTGCGTGAATTAATTTTAAACGCGCATCGATCGCAGCAAAGAATCGACAATTGCCTTGTTATACGTACACATAAAGACGAATGGATCTTTAGGTATTTGAGAAATGGGCGAAGAAAGCTTGGTAATTCTACTTGTTTAATTCGACGGAAAATTGGAGAAACTGTAATTATTTTTCTTACAGTTTTGATGGAAAAGCGTATTTCAGATTCATTTAATGATACATATACTTTTTTTATACTATTTTAATAATATTAGCTATAGTCGATTTTTGTAATTAAACAAATCAGAATGATTGTTTAAAAGTTGTCCAATCCATCAATAGACACTCAGTCTGAGAGGGTGATAATCATTTCAGATAATTCTGATTTTGACCAGATATTTCGTAAATTGCTATTAGGTTTCGTGCATATATGAAGCGATCGGAATAGTACCGCACTTTCCATCCTAGGGCTTTGTTTACCGCCCGAGCGTGGGAAAGAATTACTTTTCGCCCGTTTTATATGCATGCAACAAATATTTTCGGTACAGGTAGAACCGCGGACAGATTATATTGATTAGAATAGCATATAATCATACGTGACGAGAGATATTATGATTTAAGATGAATTATGTCATCGAGGATGGTGCTTATAGGGGTAACTGAGGCGAGATGACCACGCCGGATTAAATGGATACCCCTTATATTTTCGAATATTCTTACGTTTTGTCTGCGCTTTTTTTATATACATTAGTATTTGATGTAAATAAGTTAACTGATTACTTGAAAAAAAACAAGCCAATTAATTGTTAAAAAACATTGTTATTTTACGTGCTTTTCAATTCAATTTTTACCGTAATTAAAACTAAAAACAATCTAAATAAACTATCATAGTTGAGCGTTACTTACAAGGAGAGGGCATGTCCTCAGGGAAACGAAATTCGGTCAAACTTTGGGAGGTGTTTTCTGGTACCCAAAAATGAAGCCCTTAATTCATTCTAGTGGACCCTTGATCTCGATGCGGTAATTTACTCGAAATATTCGCTATTTTAATGAAAAGAAATTACCGAAAAGATAATAAAAAATAGGCAAAATGAGCTTTAATTTAGGTTCTGTTACGTATAAAAATATTGATCTGATTAAAAGTTATTAACAATAAATTTAAGATGGTCACTGAAAATACATGGAAAATCAACGAATTTAAAAGAGTAAAATTAGATTGAATATTCATGTCCTTTCGGTCACTATTTTCAATTGAAAATAACTTTTAATCAGATGAATATTTTTATACGTAATGGAGCTCAAATTAAAGGTCTTTTTATCTACATTTTCTATATTTTGAGTCATTTATACATATTAAAAACTTGTAGAGTTATGGTTAAAAGAAGAGGTATCTCTTTACATTAAAATAACAAATATTTCGAGTAAATTACCTCATATCCAAAGTCTGACCGAATTTCATTTCCCGGAGGGTGTGCCCTCTCCTTGTTAGCATTTAAGGGGGCAGACCTGGGTTAAACCCAAAAAAGTATTTGCTTTTTATGGGTCCAGAAAACTTTTCATGTTTTAAAGCAATCATTCTGAAAATTGCTATGCTATCAATGCACAATAATATCTTAAATTTTACCGTTGTAAAACGTCAACGTCATAATCAATTATTTCCACACGATTCTACGTGACATGATAATTGAAAATTGTTTTATGCGACTTCTTTTGACATATATTATAAAAACAGCGGAGCACTTTTTCGTTCAATTTCTTATTATTTTTTTATGGAGATCCAATCGATTTTTTGAAATTTCTTTTTAATTTGTTTTAAACAATTGATTGGACTTAATAATAAGAACAAAATTTAATGAAAAATTGCTCCGCTCCTTTTGTAATACAAAAGGAATCGAATAACCGTAGGAAAAACAATTTTCGTTCATCATATCACCTAGAATCGTGTAAGGAACAAAGTTCCTTTAATAAATATGGTATAGAAAATAGTGTTTTATTGTGACATGTAGGATCAAGATTCTGAGGTTAAATCGCCACCCTGAAATGGGGCTCAAAGTGCATACGCCTAGTATACGTAAATTCAAATCATTCTGAAATATTTTTTACTATAAATACAATACTTGGTAATACCTTTAATTTCACCGTAAAAAACTCAAACTCTTCACCCAGCACGTCATATAAAATCACCATAGTTATTAAGCTTCTAATTCACTGCCCACGGGATTCCAAGTGATCGCGTCTAAATAATTTCTCTAGGTTTAGGGATATTACTTTTTAATACATTCATTACGGTATAAATACAGGAAATTAAATTTTACTACGTAGAAAATCTTTTACATACGTATTATTGACTATTTAACTTATTATTTAATATTATTAATTAATTTTACTATACTATATATATGTATGTAAAAAATATATTACACGTACACACATACACGCGCACACACATGCATACATATACATACATACACGCACATACAAGCACACACGCACACACGCACACACTCATAATTCATAAAAATAAATGTGATTATTTATTTATCTATATAACAATTTTAAATTAATTCGTAAAATTTCAAATTCAAACGATTGACTTATTCAATAACAAAATTAAAATTTGAGGAAGCTAAGTGCCAATCAATTGGCAGCAGTTTTTGTTATTCAATGATTCCAGATCTACTGCACTAGTCTTAATTAATCTTTAACGAGTTATTTAATTTCAATTGAGAGAAAAACATGGGTCATGTGCGAATTATAGATATAATAGTTTTATAATAGCCTTAGTTTTTCGAAATAATTGAAAATACCTGAAATGAAAACAAATTAAGCATATTTAAGTCATTAAATTAGTTGATTGCTTGTACGCAATCTGTTATACGAATCGAGCCTATACGTATCCGAATGGCCGTTATAGTCTCCTATTCATCTTAAATGGAATTGAATTACCTATCCTTTGATGGTATGTGATGTGCGAACCGCAGAATGTAAACGCACAAAGGCGTCTTATGAGATCTACCACTTATCAGAAAACAATACCAGGCTCCTTGTGAGATACCTAATACAACGGTAATGAATTTGGTTTAATTACTGAAAAATTTGTGTATTGAAAGCAAATTCAAGTATTTAATACTTGAATTTTTAATTCCATAGGGGATAGACGGGCAGTGTATTTTGATAAATATGCATCTCTTAATATTATTTTGCATCTAATTTTTTGTATTACTTTAAATAGACAAATCTTTATTAAATCCTAAAAGAGTAAAAAATAGTAAATACTTTACAATTTATGTATTGTCATTATAACACTAAAAATTAAATTGTACCCATAAGAACTATCTACATACGGGAAACGGATTTCGATGAAACTATGGGAAACGTTTTCTGGCAGTATATAAAAAAACTCAACCCATTTTTAATATTTGGGATTCTGTGAATTTTTATGTATTTTGGTATATTAGAATAAAATTAACAATCTAAAATAAAAGCATTTTCCGTATACTTTAACTTTTGGGTCATCTCACTAATCTAAATATATGCAGAGTTATAACCAGAAAAGGGTATCATTTTTTACTATAATAATGTCATCTTGGAAAGAGGGGCATATGAGATCAAATTGAGAGTGCTAGAGTTGATTTTTAGGTATGTACTAGAAAACGATTTCAAAATCGTATCAAAATTAATTTTCTGAAAGGCGGTAGCTCTCCTTGTTAGTAAGTAAAAAGAGTCAATTATTTTAAATTTAAAAAGAAAAAAAAATTTAATAGATCTATTCCGTATAACATTTTGAAACTTTTCAAAAAAGTTTAGCACTTACTCAAGAAAGGAATATATTTTGAAGATTTCCTGAAATATTTAAGGGGACGGTTAAAAATTTGATTTTTAAGCCTGCAGGCAATGCATGTTCTCCGACAAGGAGAATATCATTTGGGAAACGGATTTTTATGAGGCTTTGGCAGATATTTTCTAATACCTAGAAAGAAATCTAAGTGGTAGAGAGCAGTTGCTTCGTTAGTGAGTGAAAATTGTACCATTTATATTGACTCTTAACTCTATGTTCAGTGACATTTTAATTTAAATATGATTTTGTCGAATGAAAACATCTATTCTTGACGTCATCACTCGAAAGAGACGGGAATATTACATTATAATGTATGGTCATGAGCGTGTATCAAATTGACCTCAAGGGTTATAACTGCATGAACTGACGGGAAATAGCTATCTCTTTTGATTTCTTCTATCATGTTCTGGTGTGAAATTTCCTCTTCTAATTTTTGTTGTCAAGCAAAGTATTTAAGTATGACTTGAGCCTAATGTGATCTATGGACTCAATATGACATATAGTCATGATCACACGTTCTAACGTAAAATATACGCTTCTCTCGAATTTTACTCTTAACTGACATCGAATATAGGGTCCAAAATCAATGCTATTTTTACTTACTTTGACTATAGGAAACCAGATGTAATGTATACAGGTATTGATTTATCTCTGCAAAGATCACTTAAACTTTGACCTAGGATAAATAATAAACAATAAACAATGAACAATAAACAATAAATAATAAACAAAGATTCAATTTATACTACCCGGCGGGCCTCCTAAAAATATCGGAAAGCCAAAATATCGGAATATTTAAAATTCGGATATTTAAAAAATCGGAAAGTTGAAAAATAGGATTTAGAAAAATTCGGAAAATATTTTTACTGAGAGTTAAAAATTCGGAAAATTAAAAGTGGGACATATCGAAAAGTGGAAAAATAATTCAAAGGAAACTATGTTTTCTCATATCTAACAAATGTAAACTGATTACAAATCTAGACACTTCATTTATTTTTACATGGGCCTTATGGCACCAATAAGAATATGCTGTTTTAATGTTAGATTCCCTGCAGAATGCATACTTTCAGTACGGCGTGCCACTCCATTTAATATTCCAAATTTGCGGCATTCCGAATATCTAATTTCCGTTATTTTATTAATCCGATTTTTAACTTTCCGAATTTTTAACTCTCAGTAAAAATCTTTTCCGAATTTTTCTAAATCCTACTTTTTCAACTTACCGATTTTTTAAATATAGGAATTTTAAATATTCCGATATTTTGGCTTTCCGAATAAATAACTTTCCGATATTTTAAGTGGGGCCATCATCCGCATGATACATCCTATACAGGCAACTATATCTATAATAAATACACCTGAGCATAAAAATTCTATTCGAACATTCATGTTGATCATATATGCGCATATTCGAATTTTGGGTTATTTATGATCATATAGGAACACATATAATTAATTTTATACCAGGTATATTTCACAAACATTGTGTATGTATGTGCTAATTTTTCCGTGAAATCATTTTATTTACATCTTAAATGATGGGAAAACGATGATAATTAGAGCTTCCAGGAAATGGGATTTAATGTTCCTCTATCCATCGGAAGGTGAGAGAGCGAGAGAGAGAGAGACAGGGAGGGGTGGGAGAGAGAGAAGCTCCGAAGCAGCGATAGTCGAGAGCACATAATGCCGGGCTTTGCAGCAATCAAAGCATCACATGCTAATGCAGCAGAGCAGAGCAGCAGCAGCAGCAGCAGCAGCAGCACTAGCAGCATCCTGATGCCGCACTCAGTGGATAATAACGCACAGCGAAGAGCTTGAGTCAGGCTGTATTTATGTATGCGAGGCTACGTTTCAACGATGAGAATAATATAGATTGTTTTTACAAGAAAAATTCTGATTATGTTTGTACGTTAATGGGATACCGGATATGGACATTGCAGTTTTTCGTTTTATTCAATGAATAAATAAGATTTTCAAATTTCGTGAACGTATGCACAATCTATTTATCACCGGACTCTACTCTCCCCTTAATGGGATGTGAAAAAGTCCCATACGCATTGCTTACCACGGAAACTTATCAAAACAGTTTTCCGGATACACATAACAACCGAATCTTTGTAATTTGAACCAGGCAATGCTTATATAAATTCGAAGAGCGTAGTATGCAGTTTTTTTTTTAAACTTATTCAATCTCCAGTAATTGTTTAAAATACAGAAGTCGATAACAACATTCCTTTAAAAAAATGTTGAGTTAATTTTTTATAAAGACGTGAATTAAACATTATTTGGTTAGATATTCAAAAGATGCAAGGAATGCATAAAACTTCGCTTTTTGCATGTAAGGCACGACCACCGCCGCTTGCACTTCGTGCTCCCCTATCATTTTCATTGATCCCTATTGGATATCATAAAAAACTACTGTATACTATACATTTCTAATATTTTAAGTAATATATTTAATAATGTATAAATAAAATAAAAAAGAATAATATATATGCATATAATACAATTGAAAAAAAAATACAAAGATAATTGATTAGTACATTACGATACGTGTGACCTAAGTAGTCCTTTACAGCACGGCGTGTATTAGCGCCCGAGCGTAGCAAGGGCGCTAAACGCCGTGCTATGAAGGACTACTTATGATACGAGTATCGTATACTAATTTATAGCACTGCCTGCCTTAAGTCCGCTGTCACGCCTATCTGTGTTCTAAGCAGTCCATTGTCGCACCGTGCGGTGATAAGCACGGTGCGACAATGGACTACATATGTCACGGATAGGCGTGACATAAGTGCAGACTTAGGTCACACAGTGCTATAAAATATATTATGATATCATTAAACATCCTCACCAGTCGACGTGGAGGACTTTAATAAGGTAGGGATCTTGACGAAAATATAAGGCTTCCCCTTGGAGCGGTATGCCTAAAAACGCGTTTGAAAAATACCCTTTTACTTTCCCTTATGTTACTTTAGTAAAGTTATGAAATACCACTGTTTTAATAAAATGCCATATAGCTATTTCATGGGAATGCGTAAAACGAAATAAAATATCAATATTTATTGATGAATATGATTATAGAAAAGTTAGGAATTTATTTCATAGTTGGGCTGAAAGAGCGTCAGTTGCTAGCAAAGCTTTAATGAAATTTTTGAAAATTAATTAAACATTTTGTTATTTAGAATGAAGCTCCGACGAATCCGCGCTTGGCACTCACCGAAAATTATGAAATTCCTCCGGCCTGCAGGTGACGTGAATTACTCTTGCTCTTACCCGTAGCTTGCACTCTATATATATATACATACCACGAAGAACGAAAAGAGAGTCGAAATGTTATCGATTCGTATACGAAAATTTAATTTTAGTGATGAAACTACCTCAAAAAGTTAATGTAGATCCATAGTGAAAATATTTTTCAAAAGCTTTAACATATGACCTTGATATTTAAAAATCGAAAGCAACATTTTTTTGTTCTGAAAGGTTACGTTTAATTATTTTCAAGATACTTTTAAAAGCAACATGATGTTCTTTACCTGAAAATGATTGATGAAAAATGAGGATATTTTTAGTTTTGAACCATGCTTCGAATTCTGAAAATTACACAAAATATTCATCGCTATCGAAAGACGCAAAATAAATATATAGAAAGTATTCCTTATATATTTTTCTTAGAAAACTTTTAAGTTAGTTAAATTAAAAGCAAAAGCTAATAATTTTACATATATGAGAAATTCTACAGAAAAAATGTGAAAAATTTTGAAAATAAGTAAATTCAGTGTCTTTGGCGTTTTTTACCACTATCTTCAATTGTTACGAATTTTAAATGTAATTAATATTTTCTAATCTAATAAGTATCAAATTTAAGCTTGATTGATTACATTTATTTTCTTCACAGGATTATTGATTTTTACATTCCGAACACGTTGTCAGAGCGATTTTTCATATAACCCTCGTATACACAATTTCCACACGAACTTCATGAAATATAATTATGTATTACTTTTTGATTTATGTGAGTAAAATTTGTATACGGGGATTATATGAGAAGTCGCTCTGACAATGTGTTTATAATATAAAAAATAATAATCCTGTAAAGTTTTAAATCATTTCACCGCGCATTTGCGCAAGGAGCATTTTTAAGGACTCAAATGAAGTGCTGAGAAAAACGACTTTAAAGATTGAAAATTGCATTTAAACCAATGTAATTGAATGCTATCAAAATATTCATAAATCTTATAGGATGCTTTAAATGCAATTTAAAGCTTTCTAATATATAAAGTGAGCTTCAAGGAACACTTTTTTGAAGAAAGAAGAAAATTGATTTTCTGACCCCTTCAAGTATACTCTAGCCTTAATCACTATTTTTTCCAATTTTGATAATGTATAAAGTATAAAAAAAACTCTGATCCTATCATATAGGTGTAGCATGATTTTTTTCTTTTTACGTTTTAGTGCAACAAAAGCATATTCTCGTAGAATCGGTCATATACAGTGGCGCGCGTCGCGCATCAGCAAGCGCAGCGCTTAATTAATGCGCAGATTTGATTCGCGAGCCGGCGTCGCGATGGCATAATATAATACGAATGCCACTCCGTGGATATACGCTCGACGCGATTTATGGTTCGTTCGGCGAGCGAGGCGCTCGGCTGCCAATGCCATCGGCCGCGCTATTTGCAGGCTAGCCGCCCCGTGGCTGAGTTAAACTTTTATTCGCTTTTAAATTGACGGGATTATGTTTGCCGTTTGGGGGGGAAGCGGCGAGCAATTCGGCGGTATAACGAAATGCACGCGAGGAGGAGCGGAGAGTTGGTAATGCGAAATGGATTAGCGCGAGAGCGAGGTGATGTGTGTACCTACTCAGCTTTATTTTCGTTTGTTTTAAATGTGATTTACGCGTCTGGTGGCTGAGGTTGATGACAATACTGTGCGTCGAGTTGGTAAATAAATAAATCGAATACGTGAAAGTACTTTTGGGGATTGGTGCGGTGTGTTTGAACTCTGTTTGCAATTCTACATTATATAAAGTGAAATTTGTATAATTAAAGTGCTTTTTAAAGGTCATTATTGAACAAAGCGCTATATAAGCCAATATAATGAAATTTTGTATATTCTGTTCATAAATTGCTATATTATAAATTGTTTTACATACTATGATTATTATTTTTGTAATTAATTATTATTAATTATTATTATTAATTATTATTATATTAATTATTATTATTAATATACAGATTTAGAAAATGGATTTGGCAAGTGTTGGTCTAATATTTCTTGGACTTGGCAGGTTGTGGTCTGATATATCTTCATTAAATTTCAAACTGGAATTATTCCGATACGATTCTGAATAGTCTATTTATTCCTTCAAATAATTATTATTTCTAAATATACCCTGGTAGAAAATTAATCTAGAACTATGTAGATCTATCTAGTTTGCCAAGGAAATAATCGAGGGCCTCGATAAAACTAGATAATTTTCTACCAGGGTAGTAATATTTATAAGATAGAATTTTTAATATTTCTGATAACTTTTCAAAAGTTAGGGCTTGGTAAGTTTGAAAATCCGCGTTTTACGACTTGGCTGAATTTTGATTTGCAAACGTAAATTTATACTATTTTTTGTACAGGTAAAAATTTTTTTTCCATATGATGACTTATTGAACAGGTAGCGAATGGTACAGAAAGTATGTTTATGGACCTAACTCAATTTTCGATTGTTTTGGACTTGGCGCGTTTTGCAATGCAACGCCTCACTTAAAAAAATTAGTAGTTGGAAATAACTGAACGTTTCTGTTAATATGTTGGCTCCTAATACAATTTTTAAATAATACCAGAGATAATGACTCGGCACACAAGGTATAAGTAACAGTGCATGGTATTTCTTATTTATTATTCCAAATCCAAGTCAAACTGTGCAGTAAGGTTCCATAGTTCGATACATCGCATCAATTTCATGCAAAACAGCGTGGACACGAATTGGGTCGAGTTTTTCACTTTTCACCCATACGCCAAAATACGTTAGAAAACAATTTCCAGGCGACTAAACGCCCTGTAATCGTCTACTCCACGATATAGGCCGCGCGAATCACGCACGCGGGTCAAATTTGCAGGAAATGGCCATCAGCTATGCGCGCTTCCCCTGGCCGCGTATTAAGCGCTCGCGCTTTTCCACACGAGGCGCGCTCTGCGGCCGCCGCCTGTTTAGCGGCGACATTTCCGCTTGGGAATTGCTCGTCGCCGCAGCATGCAGAGAGAGAGAGAGAGAGAGAGAGACAAAGAGAGAGGGGGAGAGAGAGAGTGTGTGTGAGTGTAAGAGAGAGAGAGAGAGAGAGAGAGGGGGGAAGTGTGTGAGAGAGAGAGAGAAAGAATAGGGAGAAATCTAAAATATCCCTCCCGTTAAACCTCAAATGGCGCGCGATTTCAAGATTGTATCAAATCACGATTAATCACATATCGGGGATGCCGCCGCTATGTGAATTCAGGGAGGGGGTGGGGAAAGGGGCGGACCTTTGGTCTGCGCGGACTTCGTCGATCAAGTTGATTGATCAGTCTCTCTCTGTCTCTCCCTCACTCTCTCTCTCTCGCCGGGTCCTCATGCAGGTCAATAGAGTCTCTATTAAGCTTTTCTCAGCTAGTAACGCTTAACCTATTTATATATATATATATAAAATTAAATTACCCATATGTAATGAAGCTATCGGTCTATACGGACCGTCATCTTATTGTATGTGCCTTTTTATTATAAAATTTTTCTCGATACAATGAGTTCCAAAAAAATGTTTTGACAAGGCAGAAATTGATATTATTCATTAAAAATGAAAAAACGAATTAGCATTGACAAGCGATAGAGTCTATATATATATAAAACTCAATTATCCTTAGAAAAGGAGAAAAATCCA